>JADFUC010002353.1:0-128323 GCA_019722365.1 Lithospermum erythrorhizon | reverse complement strand
TTGAAATATAGATTCTCCAATCAAAGTAAAATTTTGAGGAATTGATTTTTGCAAACACCTTCCGTGGTTTCTGAAAGTTATTCTAATGCTTTAAAATTCAAACAATTACCTTGGGTAAAATTGTTTCAGAAATCAACTAATTCAAAAAAAAAATTGGAAATTGTGAAGAACCCATTCTTAAAACAAAGTCTCTAAAAAACTCAATTTTGTCGTACATTCAACTTTGAATATACAATTATTAAAAAAACGCTTATTTTATTGCTTTACAAAAACAATATAAAAACCAATACCAGTAGGCATCTTCACATATACTATTCATGCACAAGAAAAATAATACCGATAAATGGGGTGTCTATTCTAATAACTAGCGGCCGATTCATACAAATTTTTATTACATAAAATTAATCAAGCTTATCAATTTAACAATTCATGTTTAATAGATCGTAAGATGAAAATATATAAAATTAAAGGCGCTCTTGATGTTTCACTCAGTGAGTTCTAGCAAGTAACTCAATAGAATCAACTAAGTATTATAAACAGATTGTCTTAAATTATATATTTCTGTGATCTAAAATATATTACAATATATATAAAAGTGAGAAAGCAGCTTGTTAATGAATTAATCAAGAACAAATCTTTCATTTAAGCCTCATCTAATTCCGATTAGCATCACAAAATGGAAACGCTCTAGCTGGTCAGCACACCGTGGGAGGTTGAATATGATACTTGGGTCTCATGGTGAAATACGCTGGCAATTGGATGGAATTATCAATGCAAGAATTTCAATCTTATATTTCGAGCAAGTTTTCTACACGTAGTGTGATGCCGCAAAACTCTTTAGTGGGTAGTTTCTTGGTTGTGATGATATTTCTTGAAACCTACAAGCTCTTTATATGTAGGTTCTCAAATTAACCTTAAAAGTCCAACTCCGGCTGCTTGGACGAGCCACTTTTTAATTTAATTAAAACCAAGTAAATAACATTAACAAGTTATTAATAAGTAGTCTTATCAAGTTACTAACGAAGCTCAACTAACTTATTAAAAATTAATTTCAAACCGACTTGAAGTATTAATTCAAGTTTAGATCAACTATGTGGATCATTTCCTCCCCGTATTGTCAAAGATAAAACCCCGAGTTGAGTTTCTCAGTAATTATGGACAATAGAATTGGGAACACAATAGTAGGTGCTAAAAGTAAAGTAAAAAGGAAAATGTTCTTTTTGATTGAAAGTGGTAGAGTATATCCTATATCAAAAAATACCTCGAACCCTGGGATATTATTTTTAATCCCCAAAACAAAGTCAGACTCAGACTGCTCAAAATGACTCTTAATGACTATTTTGAGACTATTTTGAGGACTTCGCTGTACTCAAATCGCTTCTGACAAGAAAACATAAACAAATGAAGTGGAAGCTCGCAAGAATATTAAAGACATTCAATAAATATCTGAATGATGTAAAGCTGATAGAAGAAAGTATCTCCTCCAAAATAAAAGAAGGAAGCTCAAAGAGACTTGGTAAGCGAAGAAGGTCATTAGTCGCTATGTCTAGAGGAGAAAAAAGATGATGACCATATAAGAAGAAAAATGACAAAGTGAATTTAGAAGACCAAGCTAGAGTACTTTGACCCCTCATTTCAATTTTATTAGCAAGAAATCTAAGTGAGGCTTTTGAAGTTTGATTCAACCAATTCTAAGAATGGGGCAATCCCAAGGAATCACGGTATTCCGGTAACCTTTATTTTGTTTCTTATATGATTTCTAATATTAATTCATATTATGTAATTGTTCTTGTGTCTTTGGTTCATATATTTTAGAATGTAAAGAATTGCATGATCTCCTTATTAGACTTCCTTTGGCGTGATACCTTATCTTAGCCTCTGTCATTTACCCACATCAAAAATACATCCACCCTCTTAACATTGACCAAGAGAGTCTCTGAGCTTCTCTTCCGTCATGTCAAACTCTACTTCCATTAGACTACTTTAATACCTTATCTAGTTTATCTCAGCGATATTGAAAAAATTTGCCTGATATCGTCAGAGAACCTTCTGAGTTTCCGCTCATGTCAAAATTCTATATCCATGCCCCTGCCTCTCTAAAGCTCCATCATTGTTTCGTCTTCCTAATTTTATATTTTTTTTATCTAAAGTTGATATAAAATATGAATTAGTATTTAGTATTATGGAGTATTGTTCTCAGATTTTAATCTATAGGAAATATCACAAATTTTGCTGTCTTCCCGAATCTCGACGTCAGATCTACTCCTCTTCAAATTAAGTTTTTTCCATTTTATGAATACTGCTTTAGCTCCATTTGTTAAAAAGTATCTTCACCATAGAAGTAAGTACGCATTAACCCGTTGTTATATGTAATTGTATATAAAAGCAATAATTCCATTATTCCTCGGGCAAACACCGGGAGAGCTAAATATATCGTATGCCTGTAGATGCCGAAGTAATGAAAGTGTCAAAAGAAGCTAAAGAAAAGGTAATTTATGCTGTAGTTTCCTCGATTTACTATTTAAGCTTTTATTATAAGCGCATGGTGCTTATGTAATACCCGGCCTAAAAAATATAAAAGTGCTGCTGTGATATGTCGCTGATATGATTTTGATTAGTACTACCATACCATCAAGACGTATCTTTTTTTTTGAAGTCGCCATCCCATAAGAACTCCAATGTTACCGTGTTTGACTCCGGTAATTCCAGTAAGCGACCTTAATTTGAAGTTTCTCAATGAGCACGCGAGCTAGTGATAAAAACGCATTTCTGAAAAGCATCTGTGGTGGTTCAGGAGTGCCAAATTCCATCGTTTATTAACGAATTGCGCGAAATTGGCGGGCGCTACAAATGCTATCGAGCAAAGTCATTCGGAACCGTGAGAACTAAGTAAGCAGCGCCAGCGCTGACACCTCTTTGAGGCCAGAAAGCCACCTTTAATCTCAGCCTGACTTTCGATTGCGGGCTCAACGAAAGATGCCGAGTATTTAAGCGAGGTTGTAATACCCTCGTAAAATATGCAAAAGCGTGTGCGATATGTTTTATTATGATTTGATTGTACTACCTGCGCCTCATCGCATGCATCTTTTTTCTCGAAGCTCATCATCCCAGCAGTGTCCAATGTTAAAGTTTGCCGAATTGCGTGGTAATTCTAGGACGGGCGACTCCACTGAAAGACCACGGAAAGCGAGACAAAACACGCCGGAAAGACCCGTGGTGTTTACGAGCCGGGCGGGGTGCTGCTCTAAACTATTTAAATCGATAAATTTGATTAGCAACAAAAACACACCACCCATATTGACTCTATTAGATCCATGGGTAACATTATTCAACTGGAGTTCTTACAAAGTAGCATATCTCATTTGATATATATCTCAGAGCCTAATTTTTACCCGCCCCGAGTTGTACGCCTCGAGGTTGAGTCGCATCAACTCCGTATATCCGGAAGTCACTATACGATGATCGACACAAAATAACCTCGCTTTGTAAATCAATAAAACTTAGTTAGTTTGATACAAAAAGCGGAAAATGAAGTTCCTGAAAGTTCATAATGTTTCCATATGAGTTTAACCATCGTGGCATCTCTAAATCCAAACCAAAAATGCAAAATTCATAATGATATCAAGTCCAAAATACTACATAAAACATTATATAAATTTTCAACACCAAAACAGTATCATGAAGTCTAAGCACACTGTAAAAATAATTGAGTAGAAAAAAGATGACCGAGGATCCAACCACCCATCTTCACCTAAGTAAAACAACTATCACGTAACTCAGTCAGCCATGTCGCACCGCAACTGAGTGCTCGAAGCGGGTAAAGTTTCGACATCTTAGCAAAAAATGTATCACCTCAAGCGGTAACTTACTCATATCCCAACGAGATACACAATAAGAGAGTAAACATAATGGCGATAGCATAATGTGAAAGTTAAATAAACTACATTCCTAGTGCCAAAATAATAACCATCATCACATACAATAGAAGAGTTTTAAAGGACTCACTTATGTTATTCTAGGCGATATATCCAGAGAGTTAGCATGTCGTATTAATTCGGCTAAACAAAAACAATAAGTTCTCTAGTAATGCTTATAAACATTGAATAAACAATATACGTAACTCCTTGCAGTCTGACATCCAATTCAATGTCAACATAACGTGAAAGTGACCATGCACACAATAACTCTATCCTCATTTATATTGTAATACCTGACGGGCAAAGTGAAGCAGCTATAGCGTGATATGTTTGATACGATTTGATCGGTACTTACTCATACCATCAAGATTCTTTCTAAAGCTCGTCCTATAAAGAACTTCATTGTTGTTGCATCAATTCGGGTAATCGTAGGGACGGGCGACCCAATCGAAGTTTCTGTTGGCACCGGTAGAGCTCATGAGGCCACCATCAACTAATAACTGACCCGGCGCGCGGGCGCATAAATGGTAATTTGTAGCAAAGTCCGGAACTAAGAGAACTACATGCTGGCACAAAAGCCTTCAGTGGACACCCTCTCAGGCGTAGAGCCACCTCTAGAATCTCACACGGATGGTATGGTCCCTGATTTGTCGTGGCTCAACGAGGATTTTTCTGAGTATTTAAGTCGGGGAGTGTCAGAATACCCGACGCAAAAAATGTGAATGCCATAAAGCGCTATGATATGTTTGATACGCATTTGATCGTACTAGCTTCCTTGTATACCATCAAGATGCATCTTCTTTTTGGAAGCTCGTCCTATACATAACCCCACTGTTAAGCGTAAGCCGGGACTGTGGTATTGCCCTGACGTGCTATCTGACTTGGAAGCTATCGCTGAGGCGGAAATGGAAAAAGGCCGGAAAGACTGCGGGTGGCTCAGGAGGCCAAATTCATCATCCATTAATGACCTGACCCTTGGCAAGGCCGTGGCTGTAGCGCGTATACCCAGTACTCATATAGTTCCCAATCTGGGGTGAGTCATGATTAACCTAAGCAAGTGCCATGAATCGCATACTCCATCCGTTTTGCTATTATGTGATCATCAGCCAAAAAAGTATTTTAAGCTATGAGTTAGAAAAAATTTATTATACCCTGCCAGGGCACTAATCTCAAAAGAAAAAATCGATCTCTATAATTATATAGTTATTTACGCGCTTGCTACTTATCACTCATATAATCTCTACTAAAAGAAGCTGTACATGTACTCTAAATTAATCTCAGACGCTTTCTTTGAACCTATTAATCTGATTTCAGCCATCAATAGTTGATAGAACTTCTAACCTTCCCAAGTATTGTTGAGGGCTTATTTTAAAGTTTTTTTCATTTAACATTAATTAGTTGAATTTAAGAAGACGCTTAAGCAATTTTGTGATCGTAAACCTCCACTTGAGCAGTTATCAATGATTATAATGCTATTTGGGAAAAATATTTTCAAACTATTTTAGAATGAAGTGTATAACGACATGAAGAGTTTCAAATTGTGAAGTCACTAGTGTAGTTGTATACGAAGCAACCCGAGTCCGAAGAGTAGAAACTTTGGGCTTTGCCTTACCATTTCGAAAGCCTGCGTTGTTTCAATTCACCGCTGCTTCCACCACTGAAATAAAATGTAGCCAAGTTTCGAGCTTTCCTCACTTGAATCAGGCTAAATTCATATTTAGAAAAAAAAAAAAATTACATTTTTTCGTACAAGCGTAATCTCGGAACGGTATAAATAATTTCGATGATAATAGCTTTATTTCAGAATTTTGGCCGAATTACATTTATAATTTAGTAGTTTTTGCTATGGTACCTTGGCCTTGGAATTGGGTTCGTTGAGATTTAAGTACGATAAGCGAGTAAAATTAACCGAAACCGAACGACTCGAAGCTTTTTTAAATATTCTACCATACTATCTGAAGACATCATCACAACTTTAAATTTCATCTTATTCCTTTCATTTGTCGAGATTCACCCCTCCCCTTGGAAATTTTTCTTCCGTTTCTCTCTTGATTGCCGCCAAACTCATGATCGCTTTGTAGAATATCGTTTCCCATCCTTCTCTTCGAAAGGCGTATGAAAGTTCGAGATATTTCTTGGGTTTCTCAGAGTTGACTTTTAGTCGATTCTTTCATAATCCAATTTTATTTCAATCTTAGTCAAGCTATGGGTTCAAGGATGTGGTTATGTCGATGAATCTACGACGTCCGGATTTTTCTAGGTTTCGGTTGACTTTTTGTTGTGATATTTTTATACATTCTTAATGTAGGGAGTTGAATTTGGGACCTTATTGTAGCTGTTTCTTGATGTTAAATTGGTTATTTAAAATTGATTAAAGGGAGTTAGTTGAAAGTGTTGACCTAAGCTTTCTGAGTTGTACTGATATTTTGGAGAGTGTTGTTAATTGTGTGGACCTCGCTGACAACTGGGAACGCATTTATGTTAATTTGTACTCCATAAAGTACATGGAATTTTAATGGGATCGATTTGGTCACATGTACGTGGGATTATAATCGATAGTTTACCCTGCCATGCTAGACTGCTAGAAATCATTCGACAGAGCGGTAATGTTTATTCTGTAATCCACTCTTGGTAATGAAGTTCCCCGAAAGTATACTTTCTCCTGGTGTTTAGGGGCTCTCATCATGGAAGTACTGCCCGCGGATCGCGGTGGATATGTTCTTAACTCACGGGTGGATATGTTCTTTCCGAAGTTATGTGAGTCATGATTGATGGTAAATATTGTACGCTGCTATTCCCCGAACGTCAGCGTAAAAATACGAGAATGTCGTGATACGTTATTCTTGAAAATTATACGCAGCCATGATATTACATATATGATAGTATTGCGGGCATCGAAGACTCTCCGCATCGGTAGCAGCTTCTACCCTCGACTTTACGTAGAGCTTTCCGCTCAAGCGGCCTCAGGTAGCTCAGGATTGATTGGCCTCAAGCTCTAGTATTTTTGTATTTGTATGGCCTCGGCCGGGCGAATATGATTGAAATTTGTGAAACGGGAGACGTTTTTATCTGGTTTGTGATTACTATTGTCAGCGCCGAGTAGTTGGTTGTCGCGAGACGCTGAAAGCAGGCCGCGGTCTTCGAGGTGACCTGTACAGGGATACACCCTGTAATCGGGGGATGGTTAAGGGTCAGTGGCTCTTTGGGAAGCGTTGTTTATCGCCTTGGCACGTCGGTCTAAGAATAGTTGTTTATCAGCCTTTATACGCCGGTATATATCAGGTATCGCCTTTATACTGCCGTATAAGAGCTGCGAGCCTGACGCCAGAGTAAGAAATAAGTTGCTTAATGCCTTTTATACGTCGGTATAAGAGCTGCTAAATTATACTTCCCGGTAAAGTTGCTATCAGCCTTTTATACTCGTGGCAAGAGCTGCCAGATCGACGGTCGAAATGCATGCGGCATCGTGATTAACCGAAGTTACGAGTGATTGATGACTGTGAGTAGTTTTGTCGGGTCTCGTAATCGTAATTTCACGTGGTTTCAAAGCGGGATTTCTTTATCCTATCCAAATGAAGTCAGATTCATTATTCTATATTCTATGTCGCGCTACGTGATGTATGAGAATTTTCAGTATAAATACGGCCCTGCCAGTAGTCCCTGCTATATATCTATATATGTACGCCAGATTTGACTCCTATGTTAATTTGTCGCTTGGCTGCGGCCAGACATGCAAGCTTACCCCTGCTTAAGTAGTTTCACTTGCTCTTCACGCTTACACCCTTTCGCTTTGGGGCTATCATTAGTCGATTGCATCTACAATGAAACAGAGGTCGCCGGAGAGTTCGTCTTCGAAAGCGAGCATGATCCTCACAGTCCCATTTTGACGTGTTGTCAAATGTTTTTGATCGTTGTACTTTATTTTCAAACTTTAAATTGCTTGGCAAATAAGTATTTCAGAGATTCGAGTACAGTACTTACTTCCTTTTGTAGCCTCACGCATTAATATTTATTTTGGGGATATGTTGTATATATGTGGAAATGGGTTGGTTGATATCACCCCACTTGATCAGAAATTTTAAATCAGGATGCCTTGGAAATATTATATGTAATCGTATTTTTTGGAAGTGAAACGAGTAGTTTTAAACCCGAGTCGCCCATCTGGGTTGGCGACTCGTGTTCCGATTATAATGACTCTTTACTCGTATGCCGACTCAAGTGGTCGCGTTATAATTTAATAGTGCTCCAATTCGAACACCAAAATTTAATCAATTTAAATATAAAATAGAATCTTGAGATGACATCACACACACACACACATATATATATATATACTCCTTTCCTGTCTCTAAGTATCACGATTTTGTTTATCGCTTTTGAATTTCGATCAGAAGATGCTGTTGTTGCTTTTATAATATTTTAAGAAAAATATATCAATAAAAAATTACATTTCAAATTCTTTTCCATTGATTTCATCAAAGGCTTATAATAAACACAAACAAAATATTTAAGCTATCAAAATCTAACTATTAAAAAGTCAAAAGTCAAAACGCGATAATTTTTGTAGACATTTGTGTGAGTTCAATATATAAATTGGAGAGAATATTAGTCTGGCACTATATATAATGTGATGACAAATGGAAGCATTATGCTTGTTCATTGAGCTATTGATCGTAAAGACAAACTCATAGTTTCGCTCAATTTCAATTGGGTTGAACTCAAGCCTTGGCTCACCCGAGTTTAATCGAACTGAAGCTACTTAGTTCTAGCTGGGGCTCATGCATTAAAGCAATATAACTTAGTCACTAGAAGTGAAAAATTTTGGGTAACTAGTACCCTTTAAATGTAGTTTTCGCCTTCATCACCTTTTTAATTATTTTCACAATAGTACCCATCCTCTTAAATTGCTTTTAAAACGCCTCATTAAATTAACACACTTCATCTTTTTCACTTTACCGCACTCCCCCAAATATACTTTATATGATAGCTGCATTGTTATTGGTATTTTTTATCAATTAATTAAAATCGATTAGTTGCAAAAAATTAACCAATTAAATATTCATATTATAAAAACGACTTATAAAAAAGTCAGAATATATATATAATATTTTTTGTTTTGCTCAGGTGGCAATCTTACGCAGTAAATGCCATATAGAGGTTTTTGAAGATTGAAGACATGCATTCCCAAGAAGTTCGTCTTAGATGGTGCCCCAAATGATTTGTATCTGGGCCCCAAATTTGTGGCGCCTCTAATATTTTAGTATATTATGTAAATCAAAGTAGCGCTTTCAAGATACGCAGAATACAATTTGCCATGAAAAATCTAATACGCTGCTGGAAACAGAAATTTTCTTACCACTATTCTCTTTCTATTTTAAATTTACTTAAAGGTGTTTTTAATCACTTGAAATCGAAGCCCCATTTAGAATCACATTGGGCATTAATTGGATTCTCATTTTTATAAATGATATTGAATGTATTTCTTTGTCCACGTCTATCAACCCTCGCCGCTGAATTTCTACCGACCACCTTAATTCCCCCCTCTCTATGGTTGGGGCCGTGTTGCTTGTTGAAGTATTCCGTGAAAGTGAGTCATATATAATAATAGTCCGTAGATTAAAAATAAAGTCTGGGAAAAGAAGATAATTCGCCTCGTGAAAGATGCCATCTTTTATATGGTTATATTCATTGTTGTTTTCTACCTTTTGCCCTGTGAAATATGAACCGCCGAATTTTATTTGTGTGTTTGAATTGAATAAATACTTCCATCATTTTCTGAAAAATCCTATTCCTTTCCTTTTTTAGTAATTTCTTTAACCAATAAAATTTACTTAAAAATAATTATTATTTTAGCATAATGTATATTTTATATTTTTATTATAAGTTTTGATTTTTTTTCTTTAAACAACATGTGAGTAAATAACTAAACGATAACCAAAAGAATCCGGAAATGGATAGTATTTCATATTCACTATCTTCATGCTGGGTCTCCGTCCCCGAATGCTAGGAACGGTAGAACCCAACAAAATAAAGTAGCTGAATTATTGTTGCTATGCCCCTAATTATGCCAGTTTTTAAAAATTTTAATCATCTCTCTGCAAATTGAATTTTATTGAATGATAACCAAGTACTTTGATTAGATAAATTAGGATTTTCATGCCAGTGAACGTGACCATTTGTTCTTCATTTCTTAAACGTATTTTGAATTAATAATTTAGTAAGAAAGGTCTATATTTGAAAGTTATATATTTACGTTGATACGATCAATCTGTTGCTTTCAGACGGCTAAATTCATCTACCATGTGAGATCACCATGATATTAGATCTGCATCTATAACATCAAAAGAGAGTCGCTCTAGGACACGTGTCGGCAGAGGGAGCCCAAGACATGATTTTGTATCGTGCCTATAAATACCTGATAATTATTCAAATCATTCAGAGAATCGCTGCAAAATTCCATCTCATTAGTACTTTGTATCCTACTTCAACGCTACTAACTTCATTTGTCTTCCTTATATTTGCCTTACTAGTAAAATAGATAAGTCATTGTGGGCCAAATAGCGAAATCGGTATGATATATATAAGTCTTGTGACGAGCGCATCTGATGAGGTACTCAAATTTCAAGGCATAATAGATCAAGACTTCATATATGGATCAAAAGAGAGTCGCTCTAGGACACTCTGGTTTATAGTGGAGCCCAAGCATGTGAGCCTTCTGTGAACAAGCCTATAAATACTCTGGCAGACTATTCAACCATTCGAGAGAATCATGTTCCATCTCATTAAGATTTCTTGTATCCTACTTGAATCGCTAATAATCCTCACTGTTTAGTGCGTGGCCTGGCCCCGACCTCACCTTTCAAGTCTAACGCGACTCAGTGAGATCAATTCCGCCGCTAAAGGAAAATTATCATGGCCTGAGATTCTCTCAAGCTTAAGACAATATCGGCTGGCTTGGTTATACAAAACCACAAGCTTACGCTTCATCACAATTACGTAGCAAAGTTCATTCATTTCGATTTAAGCTAAGTACAAATGACATGTCTTGAAATGTGTATACACAAATATCTCAAGCATCATTCAATAGTGTGCTCATTTAGTTATAAAAAAGAGATTGAACCAATTGGTTGAAAAAAACTTGTATGGTGGCTAAGAGACAATATTATTACATATCAAGTCTTCATAGTATCTCACCTTCATCGAGACCTAAAATTTCATTATCTTCAATAATATCACATGACGCCATAACTTGAATCCTGTGTTCTGTAACGGTCCATATGATTAATCCAAGTTTTTGTCAATTATGGTATTCAAGCATTTGTCTTTTATTAACACAGATAACCAGCTTTCTAATTCATTGAATTAAAGAAAAATCTGAATTAAGACAGTATAACACTATATTCCCAAAAAGCTTTATGAATTCTCTCCTTTTAACTTGTTTTGGTTTTAGATAGTTGAAATTATGTTTTAATTTCCTGCCCAATTAACTAAGTGAATAAACAAGCAAACTTAAAAATAATCATAATAAATATGCAAATGTAGGATATTGCGCCTCTAGAAACATTCTTAACATATTACAAATAACTTGTAAACATTATACCCGGTATTTCAAATCTACAAAATGCATGTGCTAGATTCATATCTATCATGTTGGAATTCAAAACTACGACACTACATATATTTTGAATCCCAACACACAGGATTAACTAATCAATTGTGTACCACAACACAATTCTTGGGTCACTCAACACTTTAACTCCGACGATCATCGAAACCACAACGTTAGTGAAATCACCGTTAAGCAAACCCACTTATAAACTAACTTTGTTTTGAAATGATCATCTCAAGCCCAAAAGGTTAGCTGAAATCACTCAATAATATCCATTGCCAGGCTACCTATCAACTATACAATCTCGTCATCACCAGCATTTTTGATTTCAGTACCGCGATAATCCTAGACAACCTTTAAATCGCTCTCGATATTTCGTTTTTAAATTTAATGGCGTAGATTTCAATATTATTTTATTAATATTTTAACATGGCGAATACACAAATTTTAAATATGCACATCATGAAAATAAACAAATAATACACAAGACTTTACAAAGCAGAATATCAATACAAAGAATCTTTATTTCAACATTTTGCAAAAATGTGTGCCTCGATTCTCACCTTCCGAACTTTCACAACGTCAGTCTCAAGACCATCTTCAATCGCCTCTCCATTAAATTACATTTATTTATTAACCCAATCCAAGCATAACACGTTGAAAGCTGGTAAAATAAAATAAATAAATAAAATAAATAAATACGACTTCCTGGGCTTGGTCGCTATTAAATTAATAAACGGTTCAAGTGGAATCGTATTTAAATAAAAATACAAAACTAGGTCATATCAATATATCTCATTTCCATTCCCATTAAAATATATATATATATATATATATATATATATATATATGTTATATATATATATATATATATATATATATATAAAAAGAGCCAAAATCACATAAAGTATTAGATTTGATAAATATATATTTAAAAAAAAAATCATGCAATCAACGAATATTCATGGATAAGAGGGTATAATCAAAATTGTTTTCTATACATTACATATAATGTCCAATAATTTTCTGCCAAGTAATACTATTTTAAGCATATAATAATTTAAATACTGGCAGTAATTATATTTATTTATATATTCAATAACTAGGATAATCATTGTTATGATCATCATTTTAATAAATAAAAAAACTAATCGCATAACTGCTCAAGTTAATTTCGATAATAATATTAATCGTATAATTTATTTGAGCCGAATTGGTGATTTATGTTTAGTAGTAGTAGTTGGGGATAATTCGAATAAGTTCTATCGTATAGTTGGTTGTTAACTCGATCTGCTAGGTTGGCACAAACTCCCATTTCTCCTCTAAATTCTATGACTAAGTTATCTATTCTCATCCTACTCTCGACAACACAACACAAAACAATCTTCTCTCTCTTCTTCTCCGCAATCGGCTCTGAATTCTCTCCACCCCAAACAAGAAATTTTTTTTCCTCCATTTCATCACTTTGTTGATCGATAAGATCCTCAAGTTGTTTACCAAAGCTTTCATCATTCTTCCTATAAATTCGAGGTAAATTAAGTCGAGTTTGGCAAGCTTTCTATTTTAAATGTTTGACTTTTTGTTGACATTTGGTATAAATTGAATTTAATTTGTGTTTCTAAGTTTGTTCTCGGGTAGTAGCTTTGATGAATATGTTGGTCAGTAATCTACGAGTTACGGCTGCTGTTTCAAGTTTATATATAAAGACTTTTCCTAGGTTAGCTTAATTTTTTATGTTTGATTTTTTTTAAAGCATTTAAACGCGTAGGTGTTAAATGGGGACCTTATCAGTTGCTTCGTAAGGTTAGAATCGTGATTTATAATCGATTGTGGGGCTAGCCTTGTAAAGCGATTAGTAAATCGAGTAAGAATTGAGATTTTGGGAGTATAAAGTTGTTATTTATGGACTGAGGTTAAATAAGCATTTAATTTATGTTGATTTGATATGAAAATTTGTGGGGGATCAATGCGGTCCGACTGGTCAGTTATTTCGTTGTCTTATTCGTGCTTTGTGACCTGGCCAGAATCGCTCCACTTAGAGTTGGTAATGTATTCTAGAACGCAAGTATAGTAGTAGGTTTCGTATACTTTTTCTAGTATTTTTGTTAGGCGTTGATCGCAACCCAGTTACTCCGACTGATTTCTCGGCAGCATTTTGTGGGTAGCTACAGAAAGTGAGTATCTCACTTTTTGTGCTATCATGTACTTACATTTAAATCGTTGGAACATGTCAATGTATGATTATATGATTTTATACGATTATCTCACTATTTCTAAGCAGCTGCAGATTCGCTTGAGGTAAGTGGGTCAGCTTGAACTCTCAACTCATGCTTCTTGTGTTCCGAGGCCTTGCCGGCATTTCTCGTGTTCCGTGGCCTTGCCGGTATCAGATTTTGCTCCTCGATTGATTTTGATTGCGGGACGCTTTCTTTAGCCGCTATGTTTTGATATTGTCCGTGGAATAGTAGCGGTTGTCGTAAGGTGTCAAGTTGGAGTTATGCTAGACTTCGAGGCTTAATTTTGAGTATTAGGAGAGCATTTAATCTCATACTGGATGTTTATCAGAGTTGTGTGACTCTCCTTTCCCTTGCAGTGATATGCGAGAATTATCAAATTATACTTCCCATGAGCGGGTTTGGCCTTTATACTCGTGAGAGCAAGGCTATCTTTATACTCGCATAAGCGATTACCCTTCCGGCAAGAGCGTGTGATTATCTATAACCCCTTCGGGTCGTGTGCATCGTTATGCCGCCTTATACCAATATAAGAGCGTAAGCCGGACAATGATTCATCCCATTCCCTCGCAGACTTTGATCAGCGATGCGCGCATTGTGGTGCCTGGGTATAGTCAAAGAGATATGTGAGATTCATTTGCTCACGACTAGAGTTATAGCTCAAGTTGCTCAGTCCCCCGTGATTTTGGCTAGCGATCACAGGCTCTATCGAGATTCTCAGTTTATATCTCGACATTACGCCTCGAATCTTCTTCGAATTTTGGGCGAAATGGCCTTATTAGGTGTCCCGTGGCTACATGGATATTTATTCAAATTTGACTAATATCTTGAGTTCACTCTGCCTCTCAAGCTGTATGGCTTAAGTTTCACCCCTGTTGGTGCTTCTCACTAAGCTTCGAGGCTTACACCCCTATGCCCGCTTTCAGTACTCTCATTTTCCGCGTCATGCCGGCGTGAGGCCGCTGGTATTTTATCTTGAAAGTGGCTAAAAGCTGAAGCATCTGACAGTTTACATCCCTACCGCTTTTGCTGCGCCAACCGCTTCTTTGATTGTTGTATTTCATTTCGACTTTTAGCCTTTGCCTCATTATTTTCGTATTCTGTGGATACGGTATTTACTCAATTGTAGCTCTGCCGGCATTACTGGCCTTTTGAGATATGTCAGATAAGCATATATGAGTCAAGTTGTTGATATCACCCCGATCAGAAATTTTAAAACCGTTTTTTTCTGTAATTTTAATCAGAAATCAAATTCTTAGATGAAACACGAAGCCCTTAAACCGAGTCGCCCATCAAGACGCGACTGCTCTGTGGGTTATAAATGATTCTACCTCGTGGCGGCCGAATTTCAGCGTGGTCGTTGTATCGTGAAAGTTTAGGTTTTATTGTGTTGTCTCGTGTGGTTGTGTGTCGACTTAGTTTTCTGAGTCGTCAGCAGAGCGTGTCTTTTTCTTTTGTTGAAAAAAGTCCGAAGCCTTTTCTTTTGTTAAGCGTGAGATCTGCCGAGGATGCCACCCTCGAGCATTTCGAAGCGGCTGGGGAATATGGTAGCGCCTGCAGGTAGCTTTAGGCGCCAGGGTAGCCAGAAGTGGAGGCTTCAGCCGGTGGGGATACTGCCGATGAGTACAGGAACTAAAGCAGGTCCGCAGCGCATTCTCATGAGCATGCTGGTGAGGACTTTTTGGGAGTGTAACCCCGGTGGAGGATGTTATATGGCGCCTGCATGGCCGGAACACCAAGAGGTCGAATTCCAGCAAATTGTTTGACCGTTTCTAAAGAAAGATCCTCCGGTTTCCCGGGTTCTGCCAGAGGAAGCCTATCGAAATTCTTCATTCTGGGACAATTTAAGTCCATCTTTGAGCCTTTACGGTATCAAGGGCGTATTTAGTGAAATTTGCTAGATTCTCAATGAGCCTTCGGATCATGGAGAACTCCTGAGCTGCCTTGATCGAAACTAGAGAGATTCATGTTTCCCTCGAACAGCCTTCCCCAGAGAACTATCGCTGTAGACCCACACGGCGCTCTTCAGAAAAGAGTAGCTAATTTCACCACGTAGGTTCGAGGTAATGCAGTAGAGCACGCAGGGAAGTCAGCCTGATATAAAATTTACCAAGCCTCCCTGATGTTTATCCCAGAGGCTAAAAAGCGATCACTAGACTGACGGTCGATGGGAGGCACGTCACCGATCTCGCCGATGGATTTTACCAGCCTACGCAAATGGCGAATGCCACCAAGACAGAAACGGAGTTAGCAGCCTGAGGCTGAAATGAGGAGCTCCACCGAGACTTTCGGGGCCTCTGTGAGGGCCTTACCAGCTCTAGAGTTCAAAGAGGATTCTATCTGTGTAGAAGTCATCCTGGCAGAAAGTTACTCAAAGAAAGTCTGGGCCGCCTGGAAGTTATTCCAATCGCTTCCTGTGTGCATCAAAGTGGACGCTTCACAGATCCGCGGGTCTTATCGGGTTCCTTCGGAAATTCTAGAATAATCGTTACTGTGGATAGATTAAAGTACGTGCAAAAACAAGATCGAGTAGGGTGATCATATGTTATCGACGCCAAAGATCCCTCGATATCTCGGGCGGCATTGCCCCCTAATTTTTCGAGAGAGAGCGCTAGTACTTCACATTCTCCGCCACCGCCCAAGCGGTTATCGTGGCTCATGGCGATTCGGAGGCTGGAGATCGGGGATACGGAGTCGAGGACCTCATAGAGTGCCATAGGTAAGCAATAAAAAGGAGCCTGGCCGAGGCGATTATGTCATATTTCATCAGAGGCATTTATGTTCCTGGGAAATAAGCCATGTGTACATTATTCCTGGTGCTATATTGAAATAGAGTTTTGTTTTGTTGGATTTTGGGGCTACGTATTCTTTTGTTTCATTTTGCCTTATCTGTATGTTGTGTGCCCTCTATTTCTATCCCACTCTAGATTATGACACCCGCAGGGTGGTCGGGCCAAAAGTTGAGCATGAGAGCAGGACTGCCCTGAGATGGGTCGTTTGTTATCTCCGCTTCATTTTTACTTCCATTTCGAGCTTTTGGATTTCGATCTTATCTCGGGATGGATTGGTCGGGGAGACCCATATCCACCAAGTTGGGGGATGTGTTCTGCCTCAGTTTCAGACGCACTGAGGCTGTGAGGTCACGCAAAAGCGGCGCCATTGTCTCTGGGGTATGGATTGATTTGAATAGAAGAGGGCGATTAGAGCATGCTGGTCAAATAAGCGAGAGTTCGAGATGTCTTCCTGAGGGACTTACCGAGATTAATGCGTAGTGGGAGATCGAATTTATATATCGAGGTTATTCCTCGGGTACGCACCATTTTCTTTCTGCATCAGAAGGCCCCAAATTGAAAGCTGCGTGAATCGAGACCTCGCCACAGAGTTTCATGGAGAAAGGATTCATCAAAACCGAGTGTATCTCCAAAGGGTGCACTAGTTCTCGCTTTGTGGAAAAAGAAGGATGGTTCACGAGGCCTTTATCAATATATTGAATGTTGGACAATCAAGAACCGATACCCCTCGCTAAGAATCGACGTATCATTGATCACCGGGCGGATGCCAAGGTGTTCTCAAGATATTGATTTTTTGGTCTCAAGTATCAAATTTCGAGATCAAGGGATGAGAGTTCCCAATCGCTTCCATCTCAAGCATGGGGCATTACGTAGTTTATGGCGCATTATTTGGATCTATTTAACGATCAAGTGCCTTTATGGATTTCGATGAATCGGTATCGAGGACCGAATGAGTTTGGCAGACGGTATTCATTGATGATATTCGACATATTCGAGAGGTAAGTAGTATAATGCAGGAGTACCTGCACGTGTCGGTGACTTCGCATAATACCCGCCTCAGAGTGCCAAGCTTTTCCAAAACGGAGTTTTGCTGGCGGCGCAATTCCCGGTCATGTTATTTCTCGGGCGGTGGGTATTTGTGTTGATCCACGGGGCGTGGAGGCCGTGGAACACTGGGGAGCTCCAGTGTGACTGGTGAGGAGTTTCGCAAGCACCGTTGGCCACAGAGATTCCTCATCAAGTATTCTCTTTGATCGCGACGCCTGGCTGACCAAGTTGACCGTGTAGTGGGTTCCCTTTATTTCGATGATGATTGCAGACCGTGGATGTTAAGTGGAAAAGGATCAATGGGGCCGAAAGTGCTGGCATTACCGCCAGTTCCCAGGCTATGATTTATAAATATGTTTCCGCACTGTGGATCAAAGTGCTCTGTACGCGTAACGGGAAAGTGTGATTGCCTATAAGCCTTCGACAATTGAAAATCAGCGTAGAAAAGAACTATCCCACCCATGATCTTTGTGCCACTGGGCTATTTAGTCTTTGTTGAAATTGTGTATATTACTCATTCAGATGGGGTTAAATGCCGATTTACCGATCATAAGAGTTTGAAATATCTTCGACGCAGCAGATTTAAATTCTCCTGAGAGTAAGAGGCGGACGGAGTTCATCGCTGAGTTATAGATTAATTAATAAAAATTCGAGAAGGCAAATGTAGTAGCCGACAATGAGTAGAAACTGTATATCGAAGATTTTGACGTGCACCGGGTATTCCCTGACTCATAACGCCCCCTATAGCTGCACCCGGTAGCACGGCATGTACCGATTTATGTTGACTTAACAGGCCGGGTACCAAGAGAGAGATCACGTAGTTTGCGGGGAAAAAGTATTTTGGTTTGTCGTACAGCCAAGGCCGAAGATAGTATCCCGCGGGTTTCGCTGGCAGACTCTTCCTATTCCTCGAAAGTGGGATAATGGTATTACACTTTGGGGAGCTCAGCTTCCTAGGACGCAGGCGACATGACGTGGATCTCGGTGATCGCGGATATGCTGGCTTGAAGTCGTGCCCATTTCCTACCTATTACCCACAGATGGCTCCAGAACTAGCCAGATCTTAGAGTGGATTGGGACAAGGAAAGCTCACGTGGGTTCCGGTACGATCATTTCAAATCAGACGCGAGATTTACTGGTAAGCTCCGAGGGGTTTCCAGTGTGGAGGCACCGGGACTGTAGAGTTTAGACTTATCCTGCCGACGGGCAATCCGAGAGGACGATACATGACGCTGGAGTGATATCCTCCTTCATATTGTTCTCCTTGAATCGGGGATTTTAATAGTTGCCCAAGATAGACTTTCAGTTTTCTTTATACCAAATGCCTTCCATGCTAGCATTGAGATGGCACCTTTTGAGGCGTTGTATGGGTGAGGTGTCGCACTTAATGGAACGAGGTAATGGTAGGTAGCTGTCAGCTGCCTCGAGTTGAATTCAAGGAATGATCTGCCAAGAAGATCCCAAGGTTAAAGTCATGCCGACTCCAGAAAGTAGACTTGTCGCTTGAGGCCGGCGAGACCGTGTTCCTCGAGGGTGTCCCCGCGGGAAGCGGGCGAATGCGACTAGAGAAAAGTGAAAACGGTAGGCCCCTGCTTATCGACCGCTTTAGATCCTTTCGGCGAGAAGCGCCCGCAGTTTATCGGTTACGCTTCTCCAGTTTAGATAGATTCATAATGTGTTCCATGTATCCTCGCTTTTGAGGGGTAGTATATCCTCGACGAAATACATATTCTTACCTCACTGGAGCTGGCGAGACCCCTCACATTTCAGAGCATCGGTGGAAATCGGACCGGAAAGTTAGGCGTTTTGAGGGAGTAAGTAGTGGCCTTTAGTGGAAATCTCATGGGGAGGAATCTCAAATAAGTGGGTAGAGGAGCCGACTTGTGGAAACGCGAGGGATTTAGGAGTCGCTACCGCAAATTTTCGAGATGCGAAGTTAGTATCGCTTATTTTTATGATGTTGATTTCTCGTTACAATATATGTTCTTTCCTTAGTCATGGCTGTTAAATTATTGGTGTCTAAATTTGCTTAGAGGTGGTGTGATTTTAATAACCCGTTCAAATAATTTTATAATAATATTAATTCGTATAATTTATTTGAGCCGAATTACATTTATGATTTAGTAGTAGTAGCCGGGGATAATTCGAAATGTTATATCGTTAAGTTGGTTGGTAACTCGATTGCTAAGTGGCATGTAACCCCTTGTGTGATTCTCTAAACTTAAGTGACTGTTATCTGCCTCTATCCTACTGGGATGTAAACAACATGCTGAAAAACAATCTTCTCTCATTCTTTGTAACGGTCGAAACCCCCCTCTCCACCCCCAAAACAAGAGAATTTTTCCTCCCATTTCTGGGCCAATACTTTGTTGATTGTTAAGATCCTCGTTGTTTACCAAAGCTTTCCATCATCTTTCCTTACAAATTTGAGTAGCCAAGTTGAGTTTCTAAGTTGATTTTAAATGTTTCGACTTTGTTGACTTTTGGTATAAATCAATTCTAATTTGTTTTAAGTTGTAAAACCGGATATCATCAAACTTGCCTCAAACTAACATACAAAGTACCACTTGGTTACTATTCATTTTACATCGATATTTCAACATTTGCTTTTGCCTTTTATTGAAGACACATTTACACACTCTCAAATATCAATAACACGCATTACATGTGGGAAACAAGATGTTGCTCTCAAGTGCTTAAAAACCCATGAGGCAAAAAAACCAAATGGGACAAAAACCTCATAAGGAAAAAAGAGTAAAGCAATAGTATGCTTCCCCAAATTTAAAACATAGGTAGTTCTTCAAGATCTCAAAGCTGACGCACTCCAATACTTAACGCGTTTTAAACCGATGCCTAAGAGCCTTTGTGGAAGAGATCTATATTATCACACATGAACGGATATAATGTGGATATCTACCTCCCTTGTTTCTTTCAAGTTCTTTAGTGAATGAAAAAGAACTTAGTGGGGGATGCTTGCCGTCCTATCACTTTGGATATATCCCCTTCTTTCATTCTGAGTAAATATCCAACATCGTCTTCATACATAATCAAGCTGATTCTTATCAGAAACGTAAAACCGGATGCTCCTTGATATGTCAGGTCACCGATCTTAAATATTATTACTTCAAAGATGATTTTTGAAGAAGTTGTTACAAGTGGTCTTCTTTTGGATCTCCAGATATCAGAATAAGTCACTATACGTGAATACATACCTGCAATTGTGTGATTTAGCATTATGTGGATCCGAGCGCCGTAACTCCGTGATTCCGCAGATAACTGCTTAAACCTGTTTTGTATTGTTAGGATAACAAACCAAGATCGTATTTATATTTAAATATATGTTTTATCCCTTTCCAATGTCTCTTGTAGGACAAGAATTAAATCTTCGCTAGTAAATTCACCGCAGTGCTATATCAGTTCTGTACAATTAGTCAAGGTCTGTAATCGAGGTATGGTACTTCAAGTATCAAGATCTTCTTCATTTTCTTTCCTTAGACTAAGTGATCCTTTTCAATATTAAGCGTTTCCATCATCAAGTAGTTTTAAAAGCGGTTCGCTTTCTCTTTATCCATGTTAAACCTTTTAATACCCTTCTTTGATCAGTAAAATTAAAAAATACTATTTTTAGTGTATCATCTGTAAACCAAGGTAGAATCCTGGCCTCTCCCCTGCATCTTTCTTTATTTCAAATTCTTTCTTTAAGTAATCTATTTGCTTTATTTCTTTATTGGGCTCCAATAATATTTAGATCATCAACATGGGGATAGTAAATTTTATTATAAACCGTATATTGTTTCTTTTTATAAAAAACACAAAAGTGACAAAGGAAGATTATCGAAGTTCCCTTTAAGTAAATATTCACTTAGCTTCATTATACCACATTCGTCCGGGATTATTTTAACCCATAAAGTTGATTCCTGCAACCTAATTGCATACATTTCCCCGGGTTTACGCGTTTAATCATTTTAAATCCTTTCCGAATTTTATGTATATATCACTATCAAGTGATCCATATAAATAAAGCCGAATAAATATCATCCATAAGATGCATATCAAGATTATTACACCAGAAACCTATTAAATAACGGTAAAAAGCAATCAAAGGCCCATACCAGAGAATAAGTTACCATAATACCTCCGGTCTGAGAAAAACTCCAGTAATTAAAGCCTCAGATCTTACAAATCTCTAAGCTTCTCATTTCCTCAGTTTCACAAATACCCACTTTATAACCAACAAAGCTTCATACCTTCGTGAATAGTCAGCTAGCTGTGCCCAAATACTTTCATTTTTAAGAGAGTACTCTAATTCAAGATCTATCAGATTCTTTCCATTTCACAATCAAGTCGATCTTTATTATCCAACCATTGTATCTGGTTCGTGATCATTTATTTTCTTTCATACTCTATATGCAATGGAGAATGCAAATATTTAACAGTCATGCTTATTTCTTGCTTCCGGTTCCAAAGATTTCAGATAACATAATTGATAGAAAATTCTAGATCATTCTTATTTTCATTACATTAATCTCTATTTCATCATCTTCAGGCTTCTTCAAGAGCACTTTTTTCTATCCTGGCTATCAGTTGGTCATTTATGTCTTATCAAGATCACTTTCATTCAGATTGAATCTCTTTTTTCTCGACTTTCTTTTTCGGTGATTTTTATCCTTAACTCATGCCGCCACGCCAAAAGGCTCGTGGATGTACTTAAGTTACACTATTTTGCTTCTCGAATCTCAATACGAAAGGAGTATTAATAGTCGCGTACATGTGACTTTGTCACTCTTTCTGGCATCGTTAAATGAATCTCAAGAAAATCGACGGAGCAAGCCTCAGAAGTGCAACAATTTCTTTTATTTCTCTTCCCATGATTTATTATACGGTCCTCGATGGACAAAGAAAGATGGCACATACCACATTATGTCCTTTCCTCGATCGTTTCTTTCTCTCCTGCAGGGAGGAAAACTGTCTCGTCAAAATGACAATCCGCAAAACCCTTGTTCGAAAACATCAATTGTTGGGGGCAAGTATATCTAATAATAGAGGCGACTCATACCCTATATATATGCCCAACCTTCGAGGTCCTGAATACCTTTGTTCTTTTGTGGTGGAGCTATCGTACATAAACTGCTAGCCAACCAAAAAATCTTTAGATGGGAAATATCTGGTTCTGACCAATCGTAGTTGATACGGAGTATGTTTATGATTAGCAAAATTTGTCTTAAATGATAATGACGCAAGACAAAATTACATGACCCCATATAAGAATCGGTAATTTTGTTTCGCCATTTCCAATGTAAGTTCAGCAATATAATCAAGACGCTTAATTAATGATTCGCTAAACCATTTGTGTACGCATTAACAGAATGTGATTTTTCAACAAGAATTCCACCGATACGCACAATTTATTAAATGATCCGATGTAAATTCATGATTAAGTCAAGCGCCCAACTTTCTTCTTTATAGTATAATCAGAAATTGTGCTCTGAATTTGATTATTTGAGCAAGAAATTCTTGCAAATGCCATATCTCTGATTCTTGACAATAAACAAACACGCGACCATCTACTTGAGATGCATCACTCAATTTTCATAAAATACCTAAATGGTTGTGGGATGGGTGGATTTATTAAAACCACATATATCACCCGAAATTCTTTCAAGAAACGCAGCTGGATTCTGTGGTTTGCATGATGCATGCCTAGTTATTAATTTTCCTAGAGAACAAGCTTCTGTCTCCGTTATTAATCTTAAACCTTCTGGGCGGATGACCATTGTACTTTCAATTATTTTTCATTGGTTCTCGTGATTTTCGACCTTAAACGATCGGCGCCATTACGCTAGATCCTCTTATTACTAAGTTACATTCAATTTCAAGAATATAAGTGTAATGTAATCCGTAGCGTAATTTGGTGGAAGTTTCTCTTAATATTTTCTTCTTTCCCCAAAACACTGTGGGCGGACACATGATGTATTTTACATTACCTTCGCTATTTGCTTCGCATCATACCCCTTGACGAGAAAAGTCGCCAAAACTTAATAAGTTTTGACTTTGGAGAATAGAAAGCTGCCATTACTTGTAAATTTGTTCCATTTGGTACAGATTACTCCCATCCCAATCCTCCTAAGTCTGTAGACCGAAATCAGACACTACCTGCTTGGTAGGAATTGATGCTCAAGTAGTGGCCATGGCTCCTCTTCTCTTGAGGATCAGTTTGTCTCCCCGACTCCTGTCTGGATGCAAACAAAACTCCAACTGTGTTTCATGTTAAGCCTTCTTTGAAATAATGATATAAGACTTAATAGGAGGAAACTAACAACATATAATCCAACATTATTTCATATAGATATAAAGCAAAACATTACATACTTTAAAGTCACACATAATACAGACATGTTAGCATTTATTCATCACATTATTCAAAACATAAAGTAGTTCATCATATCAATTAGTCTAAGTTCATTCTTATTTGAAACCTTATCACCGAAGTCTCAAGGGGCTCCTCAAGATATACAGAATATCTCTGTGTTCATGTTCAGCTAAAATTGACTTCCTTTCTTTCTGGTTTCCTTTCTTCTGGCATGAGCGATTTGGTATCTTTTACAAAGATGTTCTAGCTCTTGCCACCTGATCGTGAAGACCTTTTTTTTTCTAAGATTCAGAATTTAACAAATTGCTTGTTTTCAATGAAATCTTCTTGATTTTCTTACCCTTTCAGAAATGATTTGGGGTAATTTCGTGTCTACTATATAATTCACGAAACCATTCATACCCACCTCAACCATGAAAATACCTACCTTGACCACGGCCTCGACCTCCGAATCGGTCATAACTCACCACGACCCTTGGTGTCGCCAACCGATGGTTTTTCAAATAGCATTTCATTATTCTTTTTCTCTGCCATCAAAAAAGTATGAAATTCAATTCTGAATATTTTTATATTCCTCATTCTATATTGTTCTTGCAACAATATTTGTGATGCATGAAACGTTGAAAATGTTTTTTTTTTCTAATTTTTCCCCTTCTCGGTTATAATTTTAAATAGCCAATCTAAATTCCATACAATTTTAAATAAGTGCAGGTTGTAATCAATAACACTTTTAAAGTCTCAAACCGCCTTGTTCCATTCTTTATCGACACGCAGCAAAAAGAAACTCCCTTTGGGTATCCAAATCTTTCTTGAGTTCTTCCCATAAGAACTGCAGACCCCCAAGTATCTCAGATAGACGAATTGTAGAGCATCATCCATCATCTGGCCTTGTATTTCTTTTTCATGTAAAGTTCTTCTTTCCGTTTTTTTCCTTTTCCTTAATCATTTCGATGTTTCAGCATTATCTAACAAGTAGAATTTTTTTCTTAAGCCCCTTTAAGCATCTGCATTCCTCTTTGTTTCTGTCTACATTTAGTTTGCCTCCTCGAGGCTTGTGGGAGGGAAACAGTTTCTGGAGCTTATAGTTGACATTGTATCTAAATCTTCAGCAACAAACGCAATCAATACCTAAAAATGACATTTATTCAATACGCATTCTGAGTCTATTTACATGGGACAAATCTATTCACCATGTTCACTTTTCATGGAAATTCCTATCTAAAACAAAAATAAACAATCCAAGCTAAGATTAGAAAATGGTAAATAATATCATTAAAAATGTCATTATTCCTTATCACCTACTTCTTCAACTTAATAAAAACATATGAAAAGAGAGAAAGCTATTGAGAGTAGTGACAAACACTAGAAAATATTTTAAGCATGCGAATTTGAGGAAAAACAATTTTCTGAAAAAGATGTTATAAACGTAGTGAATAAAGTATTTATAGTGAAATTTTGAGAAGTGTCCGTTATTGTTACCATTTACCGCTTGAGGATAAAGAAAAAATATTAATTTTAATGTTTTGCCATCATGGAAAAATGGAAGAAAAAATATTTTTAAGTGTGTTAAAATATGACGTAGTCGTTAATGCACATAATGCATGATCAAGGTCGACAAATGAACACATATGAGGCCGTAATACATACGACATAAACAAAATAATTCATGCTAATAACAAATAAAATAAGGTGACACAACAGTTAGATAATAAAATGTGCTTAGCGTTTTATACCCACTCAAGTTATAAATAAAACACGATACGGAGATTTCTAACCTCCACTCAAAATAACCATGCTTTATTACGTAGCACTCGGCTGCCAGTGATGCCGCTTTTCCATAATAATAAAGCCATGCTTCATTATGATCACTGCATCTGAGACGCCGCTTTCATAACAAAGAAATAAATAACTAATAATATAATAAATAATTAAAACTGCTCGTTTCATGTATCACTGACATATAGCCACATTCATAATGCTCCGATTATAAAAATACTGACATATAATTGGTCTATGTTGTGGGTAAGACATAAAAGGTTACGTAAATTTCCTCATTGAATACTCTATTATAGCCGCTATCTATAATAGGCTCAAGCTATAATACTTCGACATATAAACGCTTATCTATACTGTGGGTAAACATAAAATAATAATATCCGCTCTAATTATAGAATACTTAACATATTTCCAGCTTATAACAGATTAAACATATAACAAAATAAATATCAAAAGTGGATGATATGGTAAATATCTAATAAAGTAGTTAGCTATTATAAAAGACGACCGTGGTCGATAACGTGCTATTGTAAAAATCGATATCAAACTGCTCAAACTAACACACAAATTCTGAAATGATATATATGTTCTTCTCTTGAAATTTTTAAGGCATTATGTAGTAAACGGGAGGGTATTTATACTACAAAAATTACCCCCTTTAATACTATTCAAATAGTCCTACTACTATTCATTTTATTACTGATATCAACATTTGTAGGCTAAGTTTATTAGCTCACATTTACAAATGACATTTTAAGTTTGTTTATGTGCATTTACTTAATTATAAAGTATAATTCATAATGAAAGTTAAGACGTTGTTTCGAAAGTTTATGCGATAAAGTTGACTTTTTTTTCCCTAGGTTAGTTTTTGACTTTTATGTTTGATTTTTTGTAAGACTTTTTAAATGTGTAAGGGTTAATTTGGGACCTTATCAGAAGTTGTCAGAAGTGTTGAAAATCTGTGTGATTTATAATCGGTCAGAGGGGTAGGTCGAGAAAGTGGATTGGTAAATTGAGTAAGAATTGAGATTTTGAGTATGTGCTGTTATTTATGGACGCTTAGGTTAAATAAGATGACTTATGTTGATTTGAAAATGTTAAAGCCGATAAGTGTGGAAATTTTCTAGAGGCAGATAGTAAAAATCGTGGGTTGTGTTCTTAGATTGGGATGTTATTTCGTTGTCTTATTCACAAGCTAATTTTAGCAATCGCTCTGTATTTTGTAGTTGGTAATGTATCTTCTAGAATGCAAAGTATAGTGTAGTTTCTTACTTTGTACTTTCGGTAGCTCTCGTTTAGGGCGCTGACGCGGAAGCGGGCGCTACCGTGATTGTGATTTCCCGAGGATTTTAATGCTGCCAGTGGAAGTAGATTATCTCACGGGTGCTACCTTATGTGTACTTACTTTAAATCAGGCGAACTCGGCTTACTGGTGGTACGATTATACGAGAATAAGAGTGGCGCACGCCATTGTTGTATGATTATTTGTGATTCATTTTGCTGAGCCACGATATGATTACGTGATCGTATTTCGCCAAGGCCACATTTGCTCTCGAGGTAAGCATAGCTTGAACTCTCAACTACGCTTTCTTGTATTCCTCGAGGCCTCAAGTATTTTTGTGTTCCGTGGCCTCACGGGCACTTCACAGAGCTTCTCGTGGCCTCTCGCTTCGGGAGGTCTGCTTGATTTTGATCGCGGTGACAGCTTTAGCCGCTGCACAGCTTGATATTAACTGGGAATAGAGAAGCTTAGTCGCCGGGAGGCCGTTGGAGTTATGCATTCTCTGGTGACTCGAGTATTAGAGACTTAATCTCTATAGCTGGGATGATTAGTAGAGTTGTGCGACTCTCCTTCCTTGGGTGATACATTGCTATCTTATAATTTCTAAGATGAATGTTTGGCCTTATACTCTGGTGATATATGATTGGCCTTATACTCTCTAAGATAGCTGTGTGATTTATTCTTATGACCTGCTAAAAGTATTGAAAGAGAAGCTGGCCTATACTACAAAGATAAGAAATGTGTTTATTAATGATTGGGTCCTATTCCCCAGTGTACTCGACGAAAGATACGCCAAGCATTGTAGTCAGTATACCAAGTGGAGATACGAGAGAGATTTATGGTTTGATGCATGACTGTAGTTATAGTCGTTGTCGAGTCTCTGCATTTTATTCCGGGTGATTGTGGTGCCTTATCGAGACTTTGTATTATATCTCTGACATGCTACGCCCGGCATCTTTCGAATTTCATGATATTTCTGCCTTTATTAGGTAGTCCCTCGGTATATACATTACTATTCAAATTTGATCATTTTCATATCTTATTCACCGTCTTCAAGCCAGATGGCTAAGTTTCACCCTTGTGTTAAGTTTTCACTAAGCTTCTCGAGGCTTACACCCCTATTCTGCTTTGGGGCTGCATTTCATTTGCAGCGTCGACAGCAACAGTCGTGAGGGTCAAGCTGAGAGTTTTATTTCGAAAAGCGCAGCATCGGTATTTGTGATCCGGCGCCTTCGCTTTTGTTGTGGCCGCCAACCGCTTCTTGATTGCTGTATTTCCTATTTCGTGTGACTTTTAGCTCAGGCTGCAATTATTTTGTGATCTGTGGATACGGTATTTACTTCCGCTTGTTTCGCTGGCATTACTTCCGTTTTTTCGAGATACGTTGTATATATATATGGAAATAATATTAGATATCACCGATGGATTGTAAATTTTAAAAATCAAGTTTTTTTTTCTAGAATTTTAATTGGTAACTGTAAATTTTGGATAAAAACGCGTAGTTCTAAGTAAACCTAGGCCAATCAAGATGACTCGTATTCAGTGGTTATAATGATTTCATCTCAAGTGACCATACAACTTAAAAAGGTTGATTATCGTGCGATAACTCCTAATTAATAAACCTATCTAAAATCAAAAAATTACAATACCATAATTTATTACATGATTTTTATTCATAAAAACAATCAAATTGAATTTACTTTCATAATTTTAAAAGCGTAAAACTAGGATTTAAAGTCGATCAGCTTTATTCAAAAAACACTAGCTTATGTAAGCATTAATTTAATTGCATCGACAACATGACACCTATAGCCACGCAGCCAGCCTCCTAGAGAGAAGCCTTTTCCTCAACGATAACGTACCACCCCGAAAATGAAATGGAATCTTCCTCGTATAAAGACTCAAGATGTCTGACATTTGTTATGGCAATTTTTACCTTTAGTTTTATATCTTTAAATTCAACTTTCAAAAAACTAAGGCCTTTATCTAAACCATTTACATAACAGCATTTATCCAATTGTAATTTATGAAAAATATATTACACAAAATTAATTATGTGGGGATCACTTCTAATCATTAAAACTTTATAATTCTTTAAAAAATAACAACACTAACAAATTCAAAAAATTCCAAATTTTAATAAGGTACCTTGGGTAATATAAAGCTCTTAAAAAAATATTAGTGTCGAAACGCTTGAATTTAGTTTCCTTTAAATAAAATTGTTTTCATTTAACTAATTAAAAAAAAATTGTAAAACCTTTAAAAATAGCGCATAATTATATTAATCATCAAAATACCAAAATATGTACTTTTGGATGTACTGAATATATAAACACATCTATAAAAAACCTGTTTCTGACCTTAATCGATGGAAAATAGTACAGATGCTCTGGTTAAACTTTAAATAAATAGCATACCATGATTAATTTAATTGTAACGATTATGCAATGATCTAACAATATGGCATACCCCGATAGAACCCCATAGTAAATTAAAATTAATATTATTGAATATCATAGTTTGGGTAATTCATTTTTTATCTAAATTAGTAGTTCTAACAAGTTACAACAATTGTCGCAACGATATACGACATTAAACCAATATTCATTGATTTCCAACACATCTTAGTCCCTAAGCACCTCTTTCTCCCCTGCAAAAAAGAGGGTCTAAAAAGTTTGCGGATTAATCATATTTCAACTTCGGCTTTAACTGGATTGAGTTAATCTCCGCGCTTAAGCATCATCCATGTCATTTCTGCACTCTCAAGTGAGGATTACTTATTTATAGTGGACTTTAATTCATACATATGACCTAGTCAACCCGGCCATTCGAATCTTGATTTATAGAAATGGTTGATTCATTTTGTAGATTTATTGCGATATAATTTCATGTACTTTAATTAAGTTTTCTGCAAATAAGATTGACTTAAAGTGAAGACTTAATTTATAGATTTAATGCCAACTTTAGAAGGTTCCATTTAATTCTCAATCTATTGGGAATTAAAATTACTTGGCTTAATAGATTAACATGAATTTAATACATAGTATTCCAGATGAATTTCATCCATAGAGGATTTGGGTGAATTACCTTTTTCAAGAGTTTTACTTATTTCTAAGATAAATGCATATGTGTTAGCAAATAGATTGTTGTACTTATATGCCCCAACTTCCTTATTCTGAACTTAAAATTATTATTTGAATCTTTTTAACATCGTGAATAAAGTCATAAAAGAAATATTTTAAAATGAATACCTTGACCCACTTGGTTTTGTGGAATCAATTATTTTAATTTCAAAAATTTAATTTAAAGTTAAACTTCATTTTATCAGATGGCCAAAGATTTTAAGCTTATTTAATTAACCGGTAGAAACGCTGGGATACATTTTCACGTGAAAATTTCACTCTGCGGGAACCCTGGCCTCAAGAGGGAAGTCACTAATTTTCATGTGAAAATTTCGATCATCTCCAGATCGAACCATGGTACGCTCGAAGCTCGTCCGCATTTTTTCGCACGTGACGTCTGTCCCGTCCACTTTTTTCGAACACGATTTGAGGTTCGGCGTTCGGGTCCGCATCAATTTTTGACCTTTATTCGCCTGCATTCTGGTCTGCTTAACGGCAAGCAAAAAGCAGCTCGTCCGCTATTGAATATTTTAGGGAAAGGAAACGCTTTTAATAATGAGAATCGGGGTCAGTTTCACAGTGTCAAGCCGAGGCCATGTTTGACGCCGAGTTAAATCCAATCGAATCGCTCGTCCGGGCTCGTCAAAACCCAGCCCAATCTTTCTGAGCCGAATGAATGCGAACAAATCTTAACTTTTTTGTAATCCATTCACCCGAAAGTCGTCTTATGCTAATATCAACAACAACCTATATAAACAATCACATGGATACCATAAAAAGACTTCATTTGATATTAATAATAATAATACATGTTTTTCCACTCCAGAACAATAAATACATCACACACAAAAACGTATCACCAATGTCAAAACATAGATCAATCAATAATACAACCATACAATACACACATAGTCTCCAATACATCATATTAGTAGTACAGTCGCCACACGATCCCTCAGTTTATAAAGCCCCTGAAAGCTAGAAAACATAGCAAAGAGAAAAGACCTGGTTGAGGATCTTCTATGCCAATTACCGCCTCACCCACGATCTTGACTTGTGAGCAAGTTTCAAAGCTTAGTGAATACAAATAATACGAATGGTATCCAACCACATTGCTCATAATTATATATATAAAAGCATATGTATAACATGGTTTGACTACTCAAGAACTACTACTCTCTCAAATTAACTCAATAACCTCTTATTACTACTACTACTGCATCAACGCAACATCTAGCTGCTATATTTATAACTTATCAAATGACGATTAAATATCTGGCCCAAATAAACAACACAAACAATAAGGGCTAGTCCGGTGAAAACCTCCATCCAATTCCAATCACACCATCCACCAATATAAACACATCACTCCTGAATAACATGAGATATAAGTATCATGTAATCCTCCCGATCGAAAGCATTTCCACTCAATACGCATATCACACCAAACTTCCAATCACCAAGTTACTCATTGAATATAAGAGGTCACGCCAAAACTCCCTGCCGAGGCTACCTCACACAATGTATATATACACATATCATTCCACCTTAAAATCAAGTATGCAAAAGATACACAAATACACCATATACAAATTACGGTATAATCACAACAACTTACCACAATCTCATAACATCGGGCCTCAATAACAACAATCTCATAACATCAATCTCAAGGAATCCTCAAATACTCATATACATACCAACAAGGGGCCACACAACAAACACATACCTGAATATATAATCTAGCATGAAAGGTTCATCGTGGATACTTGGGAAATTTAAATTTGGAAAAGTTTAGAACTAGAATATCGCTGAAGTTGTCCAGCTAAAGTCCCGGGGCTCAACCCTTGGGTCCAAAGCAATTATATATGCATTATTTTATTTCTCTCCTTGATTTAATAACATCCTCTTACACTTATTAAAACCCCAATTAAAGGCTCAAATGTAAAACCAACAACCCCTCAGGCGAGGATCCTCGAATGTCCAACAAACTCCGCCTCTATTATTTCGATATAGCATAAAAATATAATTTTCTCCATTAAACCCTCATTACTATTCCAATATCCTTACTCCCCAAAATAAAGACCTTAGTAATCATTAAAACAAAACTATAAACAACTCTTAAAATTCTGAACTTTATCAACATTCTAATTACCAACTTAATAACTTAGTAATCCATTTATTAATGTCTAAATACTTAATAGAACAACATATAAAAAACTTTTACCATCAATTCTCCATTTCAGTACCATCAATTCTCCCTCCAAACAATAGCATTAATCAAATTAACTGAACCAAACAATCATCCCCCAACTAATTTATCTATATATGTCAATCTTAATCCAAAAACCCAAATACTACACTAATATATGAATTTTTAGTCTCCTAACATGGCCTCCAATACTATAAAAAACCCAAACTTAATCAAAACAATCAATCTTAATCTTAAAACAACTATATTAATCTCCCAACACTATTTACACCTATATTTTTGAAAGTCAACAAAAGTCAAATTCCTCACATTTCATCCTCCAAAATTCATTGTTATAATCCCCTCAATCACCTGGTTCCAGCCTAGACGCATCCCTATATATCATTTTAAAGTCCAAACTGGGGCGTCAACGAAGTCAACTAAAAAGTCAACTCTTCAAAACCAAGTGAAATTTGTTTTAAAAAGATTCAACCCTTTCTTACCTTGATCTCAGTTAAGCATTTACGAAAGTATTATCTCCAATCTAACCATCTTGAGCTCTGAAAGCAAACAATCAACAGAGAAACGAAGAAAAACGAAAGGTCATGTTGCAGGGTCTAAATAAAGTATGAAATTGATTTTTCTTTCTCTCAGTGGAGCAAGAGGTGCCTGTGGTTATGTAGATATGCATTATGGGTTAAAGTCCGCTTTGTTTTCATGTAAAAGTTATTTCAGCCTTTTGTCATTAAACTTTAAATCTAAAAACCATTTCAATATAAAATCTTTTGCGTGAATATGAAAAGTCATTTCCTATATTTCATTTAGTCTCTCTGGGCGGTTTGATTTTATTCTTCAAAAAAAGTATTTATTCCTCAACCGAAATAAAAATAATTCAATCAGACCCAAGTTATTTCTCACTTTTACGCTCAGAATCTAGCTGAAGTTGCAAAGCAAAGTCCGCAACTTCATGAGTAGAATATAAGCTATTATTTTAGCTTATTTAATTCAAAATTGGCAGCCGAGATCTCGTCTTCAAAATCAATCTGCTTAGATCATAACCACCGAAAGTCGATCAAATCTCAACGAAGCAAAGTTCTCGAAAGCCTAAGTAAATACCCCCCCCCCAATATGTTCTGCCAAGATGCTAACAATACCTCCACCACTAAAAAAATACAACAAAATGTTCCCTGAGAGAATTCTCTCCAAGAAGAAAAACTTTCTAAAGTTTGCTTACTTTATGAAAAACCGCCACAAAAAATCAATTGCTGAACATAGAAATCTTCAACCTAAAAAGTCAAAATAGATTCTAAATCAAGAACGGAGAAAGCAGAAAAACAAAAAATATCAACTTCCATTACCAAAATAGGCGCTAAAAATCAAGAACATGGCTGAATTCATCTATGAAAAACAGATGAATTTCTGTGATTAACATCCAAAAACTCATTTAATCATCAACTCAATTCAGAAATCGATCATAATATTAAAAGCCACAAAGCGTGCCCCTCGTAGTAAATCTAGGCAGATAGTAAGCTACATCTCCCATGTCTACCCTCGTCAGAAACACGGAGTCGGGTCAAGTGGCACCCCCGGCTTCCGAGGTAAGCATATTCAATACGTAATGCCACCCCGAAGATCGTGAGGCAAGCCTATTAAGCAATTCCCAAATCCGCCCAGCCTACAGGATCAAGTCGCTAAGGCCCCTGCCGGGGACACACATCCAAATCTAAGTCTCTGGCCCCACTTACTCAAGCACAAAGACCAAGATCAAGTCCATACAACAATATCGGATCGTAAAGTCGCGGTGCACCCCACTGGGACCATATCATCCAAGTCAAAGATCAAGTCTCGTGACTGAAGCCCCTATGCGCCTTCAGTGGTCACACGTGTCCGCATCTTATCCTCACATCTAAATAAAAGGAAACCAAGTTCAGCCTTAGGGATTGTACATTAATCCGTGCACCCAAGCCCTGCCCAAATCCCAAGTCCAGTCCAAGAGACTTCACAAAAAATCCAAAGATGCAAGAAGGGCAACCGCTTAGGTGCACCAATAGATCGATAATGAATCCTTTAACGCTTGATAATCTCTTTGTACCTAGAAGGATTTCTTCAAAGATTCTTCATTGTATCAAGCGAATACATTATGACAAAATCTTCTATGCATTACAATTATCCCATTTAATTTTACGATACTTTCTAATCATTCTTTACTCAGGTAATTTTGTCTCAAATTTCTAGGTATGGACTCCATTTGTCTCACTGCTAATGAAGGCTTTTAGGGTTGAATCGGTTTTTCTTATAAGATAAGATGAATCAAAAAAGTCAAAAATTATATCATCTTCTCTCGCTCTCTAAATACGGCCAAGGATTCCCAAGACATTACGAGATTTTAGTTTTTTGTCTTCTTTTTCTTTTAAAATAGAAGTTTTTAGTATTTTATGATGATACAATCATATCAACACTTTATTTTATTCTGTAAGTTGAAAAATGTGAAGATTTCCGTGCCTCCAACTTTTCACTCTTTCATGTAAGGATTTTTTTGAAATTTCATCATAACAGAAGAAACTTTATATCCATCTGTCGCTTTTTACATTTGTTCATGGATTTTGAGGCAGTAAAAGACATGCTCTCGGATGTTTATGTGATCGAATTTATGCTTTAATCCCTTCCTCTTATCATAAAAATCAAAACTTTTATTTTTGACGAGTTATAAAAGAATTTAGAAATTCCTGGGTATTATTATCACTCATAAATGGACTCAGATTTGATAATTGGCGTATGTCCCTCGCTTTGAAATCGCTCAAGTGGATACATTGGTTTTGATGCTATGAACCTTGTGTTGTGGAGTCTAGTTGTGTTTTTAGATTGCAGGTAAAATGGTCTCCTTGAAGCTTTTGAATTTTTATCTGCCAAAACCGATGCATTGTACTAAAACCGCTTCATAAGTAACTTTCGTGATTAAGCTTATCCTGCTTTTGGGATTTCTTTATATGCCTCTTCTATTTCATCGAGCGATAGTCATTTTATGGTACAAGATCTTCCAGCTTCTATTCTCAAAGTGGGGAAGATATGTTTTAAATTGATGTTTTTTCTTCTGCCTCGCCTGAGCAGCCGACGTAACCCCTATACACTTCTCTTGGGATGCCTCGATTTGCTTTTAGTTTGTTTCTGCAAGCTTAGCTTGTGACTTGGGATGTCGAGCACGCAGCCTGGGCCATCGTGACTTGTCCCTAGAAGTGTTTTCATTTTCGTCATTGCTTCAGCAGGTTTAGTTATTAGTCAGATATCTATCGATAGCCCTCGCTGGTCTTAAAGAACTACGGGTTTTAGTGATATTAGTAGGCAAGTAGTTGCTCTTTCTTTCTTTAATTCACTTGCTCTTGAATTACTTCTTTGGTTTTCTGCTCTAGTCTTATAGCAACTCCTTGTTTGAGGGACGCTCTAGTAAGGAAATATTTCCGCTGCATTTTTCAACGCTCTTTCTTTGGTGTTTGTTCGACTTTGTCTTTTCTTGATTTGATGGATAAGATGAGTAATTCAGGAGTTGAGATGACCATTCTATTCTTCTCAAGCATTTCCATCGATGTCGCATTTCCTCACGGAAAAGAACGACCTCTTCTGCATACAACGTGATTTTTAGGTTCACGCCTCGCCTATCTCTCAAGATAAGACATATCACATCAGCATACCGCATTTCTTGATTTACCTGTGTTTTTGTGCTCTTCTTATCCATTAGGAGTCTAGGTTTCTAAAGGGATTTTCTCACTATCCTTTGGCCTTTGTCTTTAAAAGCTTCCTTTATTTTACAACTATGGCGGCTTACGACTTGTTTCTGGTAGCTGTAGCTTCTCCACTTTATGTGATGCGGTCCGTAGGAGGACAAATTTATTACTTGCTTATAAGCTATATAAAGGCCACGCCACTGCCTTCGATTCCCATGCGTTCTTAGTCACCTTCGCCATAAGACTCCTTATCTTGAGACTGACAAGATTCCTTTGATCCTCCCCTCGTGGTTTTCATTTTCTTAGCAAGTGATGGAGCATTCCATAGATGCCGCATAAATGGGCGGGGACCTTCGAGCATTCGTGGTAATTTTTCTGAGTATATCCCTCGCCACCGAAACGATTTAAAGGATTATCAGCCGCTGTATCGGCATCTCGATAAGGTCATTGCCTGAGGCAGAAAGTTTCCCTGGTGGGGTTTATGACTGCTCGGATGCTTTCTTCGAGCAGCATTCCCTTCAAGCGAGCTCAGCGGCTCAATACTCCTTGTCATTCAACAGTAGAGTTATTCCTGGCTTGGTCATGTATTGGTCTCTTCCCCGAGCCTTCTTTAGGTTTCCTATTCTGTGCTTCATTCAAGCATTGCTAGTATTATGGGCCAATCGAGTAAGTTTTCTCCTCCAGCTTGCTGCATTTACAAGAGCTTGTCTCGTATATCACTTTCATTAACCTCAGACGCTCAAGAATGCTCAAGCCACTACCTCTTTGTGGTTGGATTTGGGGGCCTATTTACATGTAATACAACTACTAACAAAACATGGTCCTTTCACGGCGGCATCGCCTTTATTAATGGGTAAATATCTCCCCGTTGATTTTCTCATTCCCAAGACTTCATTCTCAGGTTAGTACTGAAGGCTATACCCTCAATCGGGAGAAACCTTCTACTTTCAGACGGTAAAAGCCGGGTCATTCGAGCTGATCGAAGCTCTACATTAGCGGCCCGCATCGGGTAGGGTGGGCTATAGGGTAGCTCCCATTTATAGTGTAGCCTACAACCCTTACCGCTTTCAAGTAGTTTACCTTGGTTACACACTGTCAGAATGTGCCTTTGGCAAGAGTAATTCCTGGCAAAGTGATTTTATTCAGTGATCTCAAATTCCTGTATCTGTGGGTACGATGTATACCTGCCATTTCCTCGCGACATTACCCTCCGATACCCTCCGCTTATGTCTGCTGAATAAGCTCTTTTCATTCTTGGAAGCTTCAGTATCAATCACCTAGCATCCTCAGTTATGCTCATTCACCTCGGGTTTTCAGTCATCCTGTTTCTTCCAAGAGGAAATCTTTCCTGTAGCACCCATGGCAAGATGTGTGGATCCCAAACAAGCCAGAGAGCCCCGAGTCATAATTCTCCTCGTGGTTCCAGAGGTCCCTTCTGCCCTGCCTTTTTCCTCGGTAGGCCCTGTCCCTAAAGTCTATACCAGTGATTCCTCGGCCAAATGCCAAGTGGCGAACGTATTTTCTTTGCCTTTTTATCTCCTATATGCCATCTTTTCGTCCCTTTTGATTCAAACTTATCTTTTTTCTTTCAAGCAATCTTATAGTGAGTAGCGTTTCTTCTCCGCTAGCTGAACAGCTCATCGAATAATCGGGAATCTCCTGTTTGCCTACAAACTTTTAGTAAAGGCAATCATGTCCACCCACCTCCTTCCTTACGCCACTATCAAGCAAAGAGTAGAGAATATTCTTCGCACAAGATCTGCCTTCTTCTAGTCCCTCAGACATGCAAATGTGGCCTGGGCAAGTTTATTCCTGAGACGATACCCATGTCGAGCCGTCACGAGCACCCTTCCTTGCTCTGGCCAATGCATGGGGGCTGGAGGTTTTCCTTCCTCATCTTTATGACAAGCTACAAGGCTTCTCCAAAAGTGCAGGCGATATTGTGGCTGTGCCGCCGTGATAGTACTTTTTGCTGTCTGCAAGAAAATGTCCTTTATGGCTTTTCGAGGATTTTAAATGGGGCTGTGCTTAGCTGAAATTCTAAGCGGAAGAGCTGGGAAAGCATAAACTTGTAGCCTGGGAGGCATTTAAAGTTCGTGAATTGTGTATTCTGAGCCTCAAGAGCAGGTCCATTGTTTCATCACAAATTGATTCCTCGTGAGTTTCCTAAGAGTGCCTCTGGCTGTTCATAATTTAGAGGAAGAGATCCGAAGAAATGGCCAAATATCCGTATTACTTAATTGTTGCATCTGCTTCTAAACTAGGCTCGAGGACTATTGTAGTAGTTTGACTCTAGATTATCTTTATTCTTTCTAAGTTTACATTTAATACCAAATCTCTCGTCTCCTATGATTTTGCAGACTCCACTCTAATAGCTTTTGGTTGAAACTCTAGACAACATTTAGTCGCTTTTAGTTATAAAAGTGCTCTGAGACATACCATCCTCGTTTACGCACTCCGAGAGGGATTCTCCTTGGGGGATCAAGCCAAACGTAGTTCGGGGTTCGGATTTTTATTCCTCATATCAGCAGAAGGTCGACACCTGATCCTCACGCTGTGAGGTTTGGGCGATCCTCACGCCCGGAGATAGTGTAAAGCCTCGCATCAAGGACCGAGTGGGCAGCCATGAGCGCTTTTGGAAACTCCTGGGGTTTCACCTTACCGTGGGTCTAACCCTCGTTTCAGGATGCTGGCTTTATGCCGAAGCCAAGACTTAACCCATCGACAGTTTCATTTAAGATGTGATATAGTTGAGAATTACATATTCTGGAAAGATTATTCTTCGAGACGAACAATCATTCTATAGTGTCTGTTCGTGAATGTACTTATATATTTGGTCGTTTTGATGCCTCTTGAAGAATTCATCTAGGATATTCTCATTGCCTGGGTGTTTCCCCTTAGTACCCCATATGGTCTACTACGAACATAGCTATTGATTTCAAATTTATTTCTTCTAGAGAATACTCATGTTTAGAGCGTATATCCTTGAGTTCATGCATTAAGCACCCCGTTTCTTCATCTTTCCTTAATGATATGCATGGAAAGGTAGACATGAAATTCTCGCTTCATCAATTGGGAAAGCGGACGAAATAAGATCTCCAGATTCTCGCTCTTCAGAGTGGTCCTATCTAGTATCTTCATCCCATTCTTCATTCTTAAGATACGAGGTGTTCTCTCTTTATTCCCCTATAGCTGTTCATCGTTAGGTCTAGGTCAAGTTCCTCTCCAAGTCTATCGAAAGCAGATCCTCTTCGAAGCTCGATTGTGAGCTTTTATGTGTTCGCCTCAATCTTTGGAAATATCAATCCTATTTGTTTTTGGGGTCGAGATTGTTCTAGTCTATGGAAGTTAGATCTGAACGCCGTTTCTTACGTGCTTGATTAATAGGGACTTCTTCATCAACCTCTGACACATGGTGATTATTTACCCTCTTGATCAAGATACTTGAAATGGGGTTTCACTGCACTCCCAACCCCGTGGTCGGGTTCTCGACGACCACCCTCTTTGCTCTGTCATTTATTGGGGTGCCGCTCAACCGATGCAGACTTTGTCACCAATGACCCTCAGGGGTAAAGCTGTCCCATCAGCTTATCTTTTATGGATCATACCGCCAAGTGTCATGCAAGCTTTCTGGATTAATAGTGTCATGTTCTCGGCTCTCAGTCCTTCCTCGGGAGTGTCACAAAGCCTTTAAGTGGACAATAGCCCACCTTTTTCTCGCAAGTTATGAACGTATGCTCAAGCCTCAAGCTTCAACTATAACTCTTCTCCTGCTTTGAAGCAAGGTTAAAAATGGATCGGTTGAAAGTTTTTATGGGCGCACCAAAGTGGGCACCCCAAATTCTCCTTTGCATTGTTAGGCCTTTGGCTTGGCCTTTGTAATATTTGCTAACGGCGGAGCGATTCTTCAACCGTGAAGGGTTTCGCCTCGCCTTTAAAAAAGTTTTCTCCAAATTCCCATCTTTGCAAATACTTCAAGCATTAGCGATGTTAGGAAAGTGGAGACGTTATTGTTTTGTATCCAAGGTCTTCTTAATAGATATCAGATGCGACTCTAAGATTTGAAAACCGTGATTTCTAGTTCCTCACCAAGTAAAAGCTTACTTTTCCCAGCGCCCACTCCCCACCTAGGTTAAACTTCGATCATTATGCAAGATTGGGTTGTAAGTCTTCAAAGTGGACATGCCCACAAAATTTCAATGTCTGAATGGTAGCATATCACAACCTAATCCTCCATCTACCAAGATTCTTCTGGTCCCTGGCCTCTGCTATATGTCGACATGTAGTGGCTGCGCGGCCATGAAAAGTCATCTCTCTTTGTATTCCTTCATCGCTGAATGTCAAAATGAAAGCTCGAGCCATTGGAGCGTAACGCTACTCTCAAATGCCTCACAGAAGTTTGCCGAAGTTCTTCTATCGCATTTTAACACATGCATGTTTCTCTGGTAGCTCATCGCCCAAGTAATCAACCCATATTTTCTCATGGATCAATTCTTTCTCCCAAAAGTCATCGGTATCTGCCCTTTATGAGGTCTCGGAAGAAGTACGGCTCGAAGAGCTCTTTGAATACAAGCACTCTCAATCGATACCCTAATATTTTGGTAGATGTACTCCATGGTGCTGGGTTTTGTGATTCGACTCGCCTCGGTCTCTTTGACTGGAGTTCTGTTTTGCTTTTACCACTCCTCCAAACATTCCGGGATATCGGAATCAAGCGAAGCCGATATTCTTCTTGTGGTCTTCGAGTATAACACGCTCTTTCCTTCAAGACTCAAACCCGCCTCGTATTTAGTTCTTGAATGCGAACTTTTTCATCTTAGAAGTCACAACATGTGCTTCTTTTCTCTTAAGTTTTGGAAGTTTCCTCCTGTAGCCATTTGGATCGTAGATTGGCCTTCGGCAAGAGGTCGTGAAAGGAAGCCGAGGGCACTGCCCTCTTTGCTCAGCAATACTGGCGCTCCATGCAAAGCCCTCAGTTGCTCAAGCTCTTGGGAAATGTCCCTTGGCATAATGTACCGTAAGTCCTAAAATGGATACCTTGAAAGAAGCATTTATTGATGGCTACGACCAGAGTCTATTGATCTTTTACCCTTTAAGTTCTCTCCATCTATTGACGAAGATGCTACTTGGGTTCTTCCTTTCTACTTAGCACCGGTTAGTTTCATCATACTAACTGGCTCTCTCGGAAAATTTAAGAAAAGGTTGAGAATCTCGCTTTCTAGTCGAGTCCAAATTATCTACGAGGCGGTTCCAAGGTGGTATACTAGCTGGAACTTGCCCCTCGTAGATCTAAATCAAACGCTTGACCATTTCCCATCCTCTTCAATCCCAACATTATTGCATGTTTCAACAAAGCAGGCGCAGGTCGGTTCCCGCCTGGCCAATGTTGGAAACTGAGGTCGATAGCCTTAGGCATCTTCTGGGGTGGTCTATAATGAGGTATGTAGCTCTCGACGTACAAAGGTGCCTCCCCGGTTCGTGACCTCTTTATTTCCAAGATGAATCCTTCAAATGGCTGCCGAAACCATCTCATCTCACGGGATGATAGGAGTTTTCATCAGACTCAGCTCGTGATTTAACTCAAAGTATCGTATTTTGAAAGTTACTGAACGCTCATCCCATATTAGAAGTTTGGCGCCTCGCTTGTTTTTACTCGCCTGGCTCTTGCCCTACGCTTCTGACCAACTATCTTTCTCAGATAGATTGAAAGCGATATCATCTTTGTCAAGGGAATTGTAAGCAAGTTTTCTACCATCCCTTTGCCATTTGCTTCCTTCCAGATGCCATACCAAATAACATGGCTGGTGCTAGAAGATCCTGCCAGAGGTGGTGAAAGAGCCAACCTCCCATTAAGTATTTTGGCAGGCGTTGTCAGCGTAGGGAAACATGCAACTATTTGAGTTTCACTAGTCTCTCATCGGCCGAAGTCCTCAACTTTATCGCTGATAATGCGGTGGTGGCCCAGTGCAAGCAAGTGACCTGGTCGTCACGTGTCATGACCTGCAGCTCCCCAGCCACGCTAGCTGCAAGCGATAAGACATCCCCAAAAGGGTCTGAGCAGACTAAAGCGAAGATCAATACGAGCAGTATTTGGCAAGCATCGGCTGCCACGAACTATAATGAAAAGAAGATTTTATTATTTATGAAAAAGGCATGTAGTGGGAAAATTTCTTAGTGTACGTGTTTTATCAAATCGGCGAGGATGGGGACCAAGCCCAAAACCAGTAAGCCCCGAAGCCATTTATGATTCGCGGAGAGACCAGCCGATGATCTGCCTGAGCTCAGCCTTGGATTTGAGTTTGGCTTGAGCTCGAATTTTTTGTCTTGATCTCGAACCGATATGCTTCTGTCACGAAGCTGGGATACGTGTCCTAGTCTGATGGACCGTGGTATTCTTCTGCCCTGGACTTTGATACGGTCTGCTCGGGAGTTCTTTGTAGTGTAACTCGCCATTGAGTGTCAACTTGAATTCATGGGTATCTGACTCGATCTCCAATCATATTTAGACTGATGGACTTGATCGTGCTGTTCTCGTGGGCCTGATGTTAATGGTGGAACTTCCAGCGCTGACATGGTAGACCATGTAAATTGAGAGGCTACTAGCTCAGCGGGCGAGACAATGTTCGAGCTTCTTTGGACCCCAAGCAGACTTCTGTTTCTTTCACAACGCTGTCTTTGTTTGCACTACAACCTTTGTAAAGACGTTGACGTAGAGAGTGACGATGATCATCACGGCGTGAGAGTTCCACTGTGTTTCATCAGCGGTTTAAAAAATTTGAATTTCTTAAATTCCCCTGTGAGGGTTTTCCTCCTCATTATTTTGAGGTGTTTTCTAAATGTTTTGGGATTTGTTTTCTAAGTGGATCACGATCTTAACTGCTGATTTCTTGAAGTATCCGACCATTGCTTTTAAAAAGCACAATCCAAGCCTCCAAGAAACTTAACAGCGCCTTATTTTATAAAGTCCCTGACTTTTGAGATTTAAATTTTAACTCAAACATTCCCTGAGTCTTTGTTTTGGCACATTCTTTCCGTAGTCTTTCTTAATTTACCATTTCGCACTTATGTGGTTTAAATTAATCAATAAAATGGGGATCTTTTTACTTCAAACTTTAATTTTAATTGACATTTTAATTCGACTATTTCTGTGGGAACTCTATTTCGGGTTTAAAATTAGGGTTACCCCAGATGTAAAACCCTTCTTCACCAATCCCTCGTGATTCAATCTAAAACTCTATTCGCTCGAGGTTTTATTGAATCTAGCAATCCCAATCCAGCCACGTTTAGCCTTTGGGTGTAGCTCAACCCTAATTAATGATTAATTCGTCTAATCTTATTTACTAAATTTTCTATCATAAATTATTATAATATTATTATGTAGTTTTCATCTATTATAAAACATTATTTTGGCTTTAAAGTTTTAGTTTCTTTCCTAATTTTGTTATCAATTACCCAAATAACATGTTATGCAAAACAGACACTGTTACTGCTTTATTATGAAGCAATTGGATTTTTGTTGTCATAGTTTAAAGCAAATTTACCTTCTAAAATGTTTTGCTTATTTTGAAGATAATAAATTAATATTTTATATTTCTGTTTTATTTTCGACTATTTTTTCTCTTTAAGTTATCAACCAATCACCTAGCTTATTTCAACTGACATTAAATGATTGAATTATTAATTAAAAACAAGGTTTTAATTGTGAACAAAAAAAAGAAATAGTTTTGCTATCAAGTACTTCATTATTTCATGTTAAAAACTTTGATACCTTCTGGCTTCCTTCAATCTTAATTGAGAAGCCGTGTTGATTTTTAAGCTGCATACCAGCACACATGACGACTAGTATGAAATTACTGACTTGACACCCATCGTCTTATTGTCATTTTCTGCGGTAATGGAACTACATGTCAGAGGGTTAGTCAGTCCTTTCTATTTATATTTTCAAAAATAAAATTTTATTCTCTCCACTTTTGTTTAACTTCTACGCTTATGGTGGTGTAACTTTGATAGTGAAGTAAAACTCTTATCACTAATCTATACAATGTAGTATTTTTAATAAACCCCACAGAATTATCATAAGTAGATGTAAAAACTCATTGAAATAGGAATGATAAAAAAATGACAAATAATTTTACTAATAGACAATTGTATTACAGATAATCAAAAGTTAACATCCGCCACCACCTTGTTGTCGCCTCTTCTTGCTTCAAAAGAATGTAGATGGCATAAATTATTTCTTTAACATCATGATCTGAAGTGCCCATTGAACATTCATCTCAAGAACCTTTCTTGTCAAAATTTCATGGTAAATTTTTGTTAGTTTTAAAATTGAATTTTAGTTTAGTTAATAATAACTGTAAATTAGTGAAATTAAAAAATTCAACAAAATCTAAATGCAAGCTTGGTAACAAAAATCATTTTCATTCAATGCCCATATGAAATATACAATACTTTGGATTCAGCAATCAGTTAAATTATTACTTATCTAATGAAATGAGAGGAATAGAAAGCATTTTAAATCTAACTTTCTATAAATTTTCTCTAAAATGTGTTGAAATAATGACTTCACATTTAGTTTTTCATTCAACCATTTTGCATGCATTTAAGTCTCTAGCCGTTTTGCATGCATTAAATCACCATTTGGTGTTTTAACCGTTTTGCTTGGGTGGTCTTGGGAGTTGATGATCACTTTAGTATTCTGGATTAAAAAAAATAAGATATTATACAATGCTCTCTATTTTTTGTCTCGAGATCTTGTCAAGTTTCCTTCATATATTCTTGGGTATTGTTCGTGTCTCTTCCAAAGTCAAAGACCACGAGTGAACGTATCCGTAGGCTTTTCTGTTAATCTTGGGGAGCTATCGGCGATTACGTTTGCTATCAAGGTCGTGCCGAAAATAGCTTTCAAGCATTGGCTTCCATACCACGGCACAACCTAGAAATCATTGATAAGTTTTCATATTCATCTGTCATTGTTATCACTTCCAGTTCTAACAAAATCAACTTCTTATATCACTTTATTAAATATAAGAATTACTTTTTAATTTTTATACAAAATCAGATTCACTAATTAAATCCTCATATTAATAAAGTTGTGAGAGAAAGGATAATTTATCATTAAAATAAAATTTGAGGAGTGTACAAAAATAAGCCAAGCCAACTTTGGTGGGAATTTTTTGGGGTTTTATTTATGCAATAAGGAAGCTTCTATTTTGCTATTTTTACTCTTTTTTCAACAATTCTATTCTATATAAACAATAACAAGAGTTTTAGGAATGCTAGTGCGGATATTCTTAAGAGTTTTAGATAATTTTGTGGATAAAATAGAAACCAACGATGTGTTTCTGATCAAAATAATCTGGTGCCGTTGGCCTCAATAAATAATAATAAAATTCGTGGCTAAATATAAACGAGCCTTTTTAATAACAATAAAAACAAAGTAATCAAGAGCTCCTTTTTGAGATTTTTGTAGTTCTTCAATCCTTTTTTTTCTTGCATTTTTTATATCCGAAGTCATATTTTCTAGTTCTTGGCACCATAATTAAAATCTAATAATGATAAATGGTAGATAATGGACGTAAATAACCCGAAATATTATTCTTTTAAATAATGAATACTTTAATTAATTCTTCTTCCTAATAAAAAATAAATGGATACTATATTGTTAGTATTCAAAAAAATACAGGAATTTAATTAATTAATATATGGAAATCATATAGTTGTATAAAATATAAATAATATGAAGAATCTCACAAAAAATAGAAATTTAATTAATTAATATGAGAATCAATTATCGAAAGAATCGAAAGAAAAACACAACAAGTAATCGCATAAGATTAAGGAGCTTACCAAGAATTAATAAGCAGAGGCCAGAATTTAAAACTCACAAATACTTTTATTTGTGACGCTATTGTCAGATGAATATCAAGCTAAACTTGACAAATAGTTTTGCTTGTGTATGCAAATTTTCTTTGGTCAAGTTCGGTTGCTCAGATGCCAGATAAATTTTTTTTTTAAAAATGCCTCTTTAAAGCCCCGTAATAAACATCATAATTGAATTCACCCCAAGTTCTAAGACGATCTGCTAAAGGAAAATTTAAAATTAACCAAGACAGTGCTAGTGAAATATGTATTTAACGAAAGGAAACTATCAAAACGTTGTTTGAGCACATACCCGAATCAATATAAATAATAAATAATAAGTATTATTTAAAAGGTTAAAAAATGATATAAATTGACATTTATGCCATTTTGTTTATTCATTAGTGTGTTCAAAACTAACTATTTATTTACTATCGACGATAAATAATGATTCCTCTGTACCCATTCGGTGATTACTATGATATTCATTTTTGTTCATAGGGCTCATTAACTTATTTTTCTTGAATTTACGACAACTAAGGTGCTTCTCTTTATCAACAACATCAATCACATAATTTTGCAGCAAAGTTCGCACCCAGAATCACCCAAATGTTTTATAAAATAAGACGGAGTAATATTTTTTCTAATACATTGGCTCTTCGAGGGAGCAAAACATCAATAACGATTGTTTTGTTAGTCATGAATTCCTTGAGCGGATGGTCACTGCCTTCTATCCCAGATTCAAAGAATTTGATCTATGGAGGCAAAGTGTGGGAGACGTGGGTTTTTTGGACGAAAATAATTTGTGATGGGTTTTTTAGTCATGAATTAAAAATATTTTTTTCCCATTCTATTCACCCCCATTATTTCAATGATTCGGCGCTGGCGATTTCAAGGCACTGAGGTGAATATATTAATTTATATTAACTTAGATTAACCCAATCACAATTATTTTTTGATATCCAAAAAGGATGAATGAAGATATTGACCTATGTTCATCTACATTCACCTCAAAGCAAATGGAACACTTATAGAGAGACTAGTGATATCTGAAAACTTTTGTAGGATCAAATTTCTGTGGGCGATAGTTTTGGAAACAATCTAATATTGTACATAGCCACATAGGTACCACATATTAGTATATATAAAGCACTCAAGGTTGGGATCACAAGCAATGGTCGTAGTCCATTTCGGGCGCTGCGGATTTTTTTTCATTTTTTCCTTTTTTTGTTTTTGTTTTTTAACTTGAGAGATTTATACTTGCCCATTGAAAGTTGCCTTTTTGGTTTTTAGCTTGAGAACTTTCGAGACTTTCATGCGATTGAAGTTTCTGCATTCCTTCAAAATTTAATGAAAACATAATTAAATTTTCTTTTCATCTTCGCTAGATCCTTCTATATCCAATTACCCGCCTCGGCCTCTATCTTTTATTGTTCAACTGCTTCCATTCCGCTTTTGTTTCCTTCACTCCACCTCTTCTATTCATTATCAATCATGATTCATCATCCGCGACATTTTTCTTCGATCCACAAAACAAATAGTTAAGCCCACCTTTGAATGTATTTAATTTTTTTTTAATAGCTTTTACCCACCTTTCAATGTATTATTTGTTACACGCATCAAATATTTCAAGGATGAATATTTTCTATATGAAGAAAAAGAAATCGGATCGAGATTAAGAATATTATCGAGTATTATATAGTTAGCCCACCTTTAGAGCGTATTATTTTGCCGCCTGGCCGAGTTCTAGGTATATATCAGTATTTACGAATCTTCATTTTGTATGCTTTTCCTCGTAACTGAGTCATATTTAGACAATAAAAAATTGTAAGCATAAAAAAGGACATCATAATAATATATATTTTGATATGGGTAAATAAATTCTCTTTATGGACTTATATATACTAATGATAAGCTAATAATAAGGATAATAACGACCAGACGATCTAGCCTGGGACCGGGCTTCAAAATTTCATCACCTACCTAGATTAGTACCATCTTCACTGCCTACAGTTTGTCCAAGGACGAGCTGCCACGATGATGCTCTCCATCAAAACCTGGAAGACAAAGCCTTGACTATGCCTATAAATACAAGTATTATCTCATCATTCAGGGTAATCACAACATTTCATCTCTTAGTACTTTTCACCCTATTTGAATTATCTACTACAACTTGATCAAGTTTGAGTGTTTGTAGTCGGTTCCCCGCCACGCTTTCAGTTTAACGGCGACTAAGGAGACATATCGCCGCTAAAGTGGAAAGTTCATTAGCTTAGTCGAGTAATCCATAGCCCATAACACAACGACATATACCTTCAAGGATTTCTACCGCTAAACCACACTCTGATAACGAAGTCCGCATTTGGTTCACAAATAAGGAATACGGATCACATCAAATCAATCCACAAAGAAATTCAAGAATCAAATGGCGCCAGTTCTGCTGGGGACCAGAATCAAGTTACTCAAAATCAAAATACATCCGTGACTCAAACCATCGAGCAACAAACACCCACGATATACCCGTCTATCTCGACAACAACCGTGTGTATCAAGGCCAACGATTCCACCAACAAAGCAATATTCGTGGAGTGGTATCTGCGGGAAGAAGTTCAAAGAAGTAGTCTACTTGGCTAAAGAATGAGATTCAAAGACACGTAGGACCTTATTCTAGAGAGAGACGTATTTGCCCACGAAGAAATGAGAAAGGCTTGGATGGTAGCACATGAACAAGAACAGTGGAAAGAGAATAATATCGCACGTATAACCCTCCTATACACTAACGCATTATATATAACAATTATATGCTTCCAAAGTATGTAGTGCAATTACAGCCTTCTTACGTGGGCCATCGGGTGGTACACCAAACGATCCCTCTCATGATTTTAACGTACTGCTATAAGAGCTTTGCGGAATCAAAAAAGAGAATTCGATGAATTTAAACAACCAAATGTGGGCTTAGCCTTCTTACTCAGAAGACGCGACTGCTCAGACTTCATGTAGTCATGCCATTTATCGCGCGACTAAACTATACCTATACCAGCTGTTCATTTTATCTCGCTCACGCAAGATAAGGGCATAGTGAGATCCGCAGCATTTGAAAGCGGCTTTTGGCCTGGGATGACCATCAACACGAATGATATAGACATTTATGCTAAAGCATTCTAAATAGTCTAACTGGCTGATCGTATATATGGAGTCGCTGTGAAACCACCGATTTGTATGCTCATACAAATGGATGCTCTTTATCAAGCAAGTGCCATCACATCCATTACAAACAAGTAGACAGGATTGATGGATTCGAATGTGCCCCACGTGAATCACTCAAAGCTATTTTGAACGACATTGCGGGGACACTTCAAGAAATTCATGGACACGATGGTGTAGACCGCAGTTCGCCTAAGCAAAGCCTCCTCCTCCTCAAGAGAAAACCGAATTACCCACGATAGCTGCGAGTCCAAATTTCTACGAGGAAAATAGAAAATAGGCGCCGATTCGCCACTTAGATCGACCGTCGACGACACAACCTCGGGACGCGCATTTAGTTGGTGATTCGAGAAACTCTAGGAAGAACTACGCTAAAAGATAATATATTCCTCATCATCCGCTCCAATATCTGTGAGGCTATTTCTTTTACGATGTCAATTATAAGGCCTAGAGTCGCTCGGGGACGATCCGTGGTAATCACGCCTAGCTTATGGCTTAATTACAATCATGTGAGTTATTAATGTTGGTTGACACGGGAGCTCAACGGATATCACAGATCTATCAACTACGATAAACTGGGCAGTCAGTTCTGAACGTGTTACAACCAATTTTATTACCCCTTAATAGGGCTTTACATCGGGTATCTGGCCTATCCAGTGGAATGGCAACTTTGATTTTATCGTGGCTCCCTCGCAAAGAAAATCCACAATAAGAGCTCACTTTACAAACAGATATCCTTGATTCATCATACAACCATTATCAGGCATCCAATATTAACTACCTTAAGAACGACAGCCCGCTGCACCTCGGGGCACAAGCCTCCCAACCATGGGGGCATAGGGGAGATATATGGCAATCGTAAGAAGCCATAATATGTTATCAAACTTGAATCCCACCTTTAGGAAGCGGAACCTAAAAGCCGAGGAAACACGGTCGGTAAAATAACTGAAAGTGCATTTACCCACTGTGAGGAGAAAGTGCCAGCAGTCGAGAAAAACCCCGTTAATTCGCCCACATAAGAGATTCTCAAGGTTCCATTCGCTAAAGAGAAACTAGGGAAAACATTCCACATAGTTTGATTCAGCCGTAATATGTTATCAAACCTCAATCCCACCTTTAGGTGTGGAACCAAAAAAGGAGGAAACATGGTCAAGAAAATAATCTTGAGGTGACGACTACACTCAGAAAGCAGCGTAGAGTTAAGCAAAAAAACTCAAAAGCACTGCTGACACATAAAGTGAGATCACAAGGTTCCATTCGCTAAAGAGAACCAGTGGAAAATGCTCTGCTGTGGACGATGTTGTATGAGACTCACAAGGAGCGATCGATTCGCTAACTAAATAATACAAGGATATATTCGCCGGGGACCGCAGGATACGCCGGCATGGGGATAAGTACACCGCCTGCACGTTAACTCTATGTACGCATTCAATTAAACAAAAGAATCGAACTTTGAATGACGGTAGGAACTGGCAATGTAAAGGATCACTGAAATTTAGTGGAAACATTCACTTCAATGAGAAAATGTAGCTCCTAATTCAAACCTGCATAAGTGTTCGTCTGGGTAACCCTTAGAAAATTGCTCAGCGGCTACGATTACGAATCCAGGAATCGAACCAAACTCGACAAGATAGCAATACCAATATTTAAACCTCTCGCGAGTATAAAGATATCTAGAACCCATTGTGGTGTCTCGAAGCCTTAAGTCGGGTTCATTTCATGTCGGGCGAACGTACCGTGCCATTCTTCAGAATCTTTTGGCGCGATCCCTGGCAACAAGTTTTACTGGATGCAGTGAGTGCGATAAAGCTTTTAAGCGAATTAAGAAATATTTAGGTTCACCAAAATTATTGTCACGACCTAAGCCGTGGAGACGCTGTATCTTATATCTCGTCAGATCATGTGGAATCGTGGCATTGGTGGCCGATTCATTTAGGTCAAGTGGCAACAAAGACCTCGCTTATAGATGTTTTGCCTTCGCCTTAGTCACCTTTTGGCCTTTAAACCGAATATATACTTTGAATTACATCCGATTCATTTGGGCGACGGATTAGCCCATGAAGAGAACTCCGCCATAAACTTACAACTATCAAGAAGCGTAAGCAATAACTGGGCTATAAAAGTTTCGAGCAAGTTTGGACATTTCCTATGTCCTCGCACTACCACCTGGGCGCCCAAGCCTTAGCGGACTTTGTAATTGAATGCACAACTCAAGCCTCCCAAATTGGCTGCTGGATCGAATACCAACCAGAGGCATAATCTTTGAGTGGGTAATGCTTTATAATGGACCATAAACGGTATGATTTGAGCCAATCCTCGCTGATAATGCGACAGCGGATTATGCCTTGCGGGTTTGCCTTTCACCACCAATAATGTAAAGCAGAGTACGAGGTCATGGTTGCCGGGTCGGGCCATGCTTAAATCTTGAGGATTAATCGTATTTGTGTCAAGCGGAGACCTAAGCTAATCATCACCAAGCCAGTGAGTATATGTGTAAAATACGAAGTCGCCGGTGAAATACCACGTGATGCCCATCCACCTGCTGGTGGTTTGAACAAATTGTATTTGAACACGTACCCCGTGCTCAAAATGAAGAAGCGGATCATCTCAATACTCGCAACCACGCACTAAGCAAACGAGCTTGCCCAAAAGGTTTTTTGTGGAGATTCGCCAAACTCCTGCCTATGAAGAGGCCACGAGCTTGCCCGTATTAGAGGAACCAGAAGATCGAGAATTCTATAGCTCTGTTATTTGGTCATCTGGCCGCCTACCCGAAAGTATAATCAAGCACGAAATCAAAAACCGCAGTCTTAGGTTTTACATGTACGACGAAGAGTTATACAAGAAATCGCTGGACGGGTCCGTCATGAATAAGCTTTCTCTCAAGAAGACATTCCCAAGATACTAGCGGAGGTACACACCGTGGGTGGTACGGGAGTCATATCGAGGGCGTATCACTGCAGAAAGTCACGATTGCACTTTTGTCCTACTCGGGTTAAGGATTAAATGAACTTTGAAGAAATGTGATGTATGTCAAAGGATGGGATCGACATAACATCAACCTTACCACCCATGACCCCAACATTAAACCCCGTATCTATCTACATCGCGCTGGGAATTAATTCTGTGGTAGAATCGCCTAAAAGCGCAGCCTCAAAAGATTCGGTATTGCTTGTAGACCATTTCAAGAAATGGGTCGGTTGCGCCTCTCAAGAAAACAGGCAGTGATAGCATAGTAAGATTCCTATGGAAGCATGTTGTCAATCGACTTGGAGTACCCCGTATCCTTGTCTCTGATAATGGGCCCCAATTCGAAAGCGAAGAATCACAAGTCACGTGGTAAGAGCAACATGTAGCACCTATTTCACCAGCTTACTATCCGTAGAAATAAGAATGGATACGCTGAGGTAACGAATCGTGACAATTATTTAAAGGTATTAAGAAAAAATATGATCTGTGAGTAAAGTCAAACAAGAGGGCATGGATTGGCTGAACTCCTGGTCGTGTGGTCCCTCAGACAACTCCCTTTGTATGTCACGGGGAAACACCTTCACCGGGTGTACGGCTCAAAAAGCTAGCCGCTTCCCGTAAACCGGCTTACGCACCTTTCGCTAATCGATTCAAATGAGGAAGAAATGACAACAAATGAGGGAGCAACCACTTTCTCTGATGAGTTGCATGATCAAGCCTTATATAGAATGCATAAATACAAAGCATCTTTACGGCCTGCCACCTATAATTCCACAGTGAAAAACAAACAGCTCAAAGTCGAGATCCTGTGCTAAGGTTGGCTCTATCACTCATCCAAAAGATAAAGATAAGTCGAGTCCAAATGGAAGTGGCTCTATCGCACGCCCAAATGTTTCACATGTAACATATTTAATTAAAAGCGATGAATTGAGACGCATCCTCGACTTGTCATGCCTCAAACCGGTCAAATATTATGTATAATCAACTGATCGGGTCACATCCGCCACTTCTATGATTTATGCATATAGCTCTTGCTATATCCACCACCTTTTATTAATATGAATAAAGAATTTTGTGGTTCAAATTCAATCCACTAACATTTATACGTTATAAATCGCTCATAACGATGCTTGTTAATAAACATTCATATTGTTATAAGGTGAACTTGATCATTCACCTTAAACCACATATAGGATAACATTCAAGCTGGGATACATCAAACCCTTCTTAAGAAAGGAAATGGAACATTCGGGCTCTAGCTTAATATCCAACCAGATTCCTCTCTCAAGAAAACAACTTCTCTGTCTCTGGGATGGGTATAAATAGTAATTGGCTTCGCTTAATATTATCATAAAACCCTCTCATATGTATAATCATTCGCTCAAGCGAATTTCACAATAAAATTTCCTTCTGCCAGCGCAAAGTTCATTTAAGCAAAACATTATTATAAAACCCTTCTCAAGAAGGTATAATCATTCGCTCAAAGCGAACATTGTCGTTTTAAGTCCATCTCAAGAAGAACCTTCAAGAGAATTCATCAAAACCCTCCTTAGATGGGAAGAGATACACTTCCTCAAAGTCTATAACAGTCCCCACAGATACATAAAGATTCATTGGCAAAAGTATACTATAACAAGCTGAGCAAAAGTTTACATAAAGATAAAACGTTATTACATAAAGATAAAAAGAATGGAAGCAAAATTTGTTACAAAAAAGATAAATGTTCAAGCATATACATCTGGCTACAAAATAAATTAAGGATTGAAAGAGGATTTGCCCAGCGCTCAAGTTTCAACAACAACAAGCAGTGAGTCTCGCACCTTCAAATTCCTCTTCTTCGTCAAGAGAATCGCTTCTTCGACAAGAAAGATTCACATACCAATCAGATTACTTCCGCTTTCTCTTCATCAAAAAGTGGTAACCAAATATGGAACCTGCCTGTGGATCAAGCGATGATACAGCGAGGGTCATGATTCACCTGCCGACCTCATGCATAATTAGGGTCAAGGCACCCCTTATCTTCCTCGCTCGCAGAACCGAACCTCGAGCCTAAACCACAGATGCTAAAGCCACATCCCTCCTCGTAACTCGCTCTGTGGCTTCCGCCGCCTCCTATCACAACTACCTCGCTCCAATTCCACACACAAAGCTCACGAAGTCATCCCTCTCGCCTATCAAGTGCCGCCTCTCTTATCGGCCCAAGACTTTAGCAACTTCTTTCTCTGTGGCCGGTTCCCTCTTCAAATCAACCACCCCTTTAGCCTCCTCTTGGTGCTGGTCTCCAACTCCTTTTTAAGGGCAATTTGCTCTTTGTTTAGGCCTTCAATCAACCCACTCTTATGAGAGAGACTCCTCTTCATACACTTGATTTGATAACCAAGAGAGTGGTTTACGCGAGCCATGCTCACTCGCCTTGCCAAGACGCCAAACCATTCCACAACAGTCAAAAGATGGGTTAAAAATAAAAATCAGGAAAATTCTTGGAAAATTTATTCGGGAAGTTGATGTTCGGTAAAATAATCAAAGATCAGGCCAATACAAGATAGTGGATCTTTTAGTTGTTGATATCATCAACCATCTTCTCGAGAACAAGGCTTCATAAGTTGATAATGAAATTTGCGAGCGTTCGACGGGGCCTCTTCCGTGACCTCCAAATTGGGAATTTGATAAGTGGGCGCATACCAGGAAACACATTATCGCTTTTGCCCTCCTCCGCCGAAACTCCTCTTCAAAGTGAACACAGCCTCTCGGGGGAAAAGTGGTCGACTTAGTTCAACTTGACGTGGGAGATTCCCCACATTTTGATCGCCATCAATCTGTCCACCCAGCAGAGGAGTCGCTTGAGGGGCCACGAGCCCCACAGAGAAGAGATCCTCGGTGAGTGAACAAGGTTTTCAATGTAATCTCGAGCCAACACTTTGGAGGTGATTATCTTCTTTGGATGCATATCACTTCGCCTTTGAAGCGCCGTGGGCGAAATAAGCAGAATATCATTCACACCCTCTTCAAAACCGGATTCACCACCGGAGCGGTGGATTGAGTTGTGGCGAGATCCTGAAAAGGTGTCGCTAGTAACGCCTTTGATGCCCTTTTGTTTCGTTTTAGATTTCGGGGTTTTCACGCTTAAATAGCAGGTCGCCCCCAACATAAAGACGTTCTTTGCCCCTCAAAGCGGGTACGTTAATCAATAGCGTTCATCTAAGGCACAATGTAAGATGCGATTAGTATGGAAAAGATCATGACATGGTCGGGCGTAATACCCCAAGTCGGAGAATCGCTGGCTTCTGTGTCAAACTCCTTATCGTATACAAGACTTTTACTTCAACAGGCCTCATCCACGTAGTTATACCTGTGGTAATCGATCCATTTACATTTCAGGCCTCAAAGTGACGGAAGTGAATCTTTTTCTAGCCAGATTCAAGGAAGAGATCTCGCTTCGCCTGGTGGTCCGCATGCGAGGCACACCGATCGCCATGCCCCCACAAAGTCAAAACCACTGTTGGGTGAAATTTCACCGGGACCCATCGACGCTTCTAACTAAGATATTTCTTTGACGGCGAGCGGAAAAGAATGTCTGAAAGTTGTCACGAGTAACACTAAACAACGCCGAATAGCGAAATTGCCCGATCCCTCGCTATTTGGCATGGCCCATACTTGGAAACACCCACCTATGGGACTGAATCATACCCATTAATGGTTATAGTATGTTATTTTACAAAAAGGGCGCTGCACGCTACAAGTAGGCGTTTCAAAGATATATCGCGTATACCTCTGGGGTAAAGTTAGAAATGCTACCCCTACCGCCTATTCTGGGTATATTAATTGATCATCGGAAAGTAAGCAAGAGTCTCTACTTTATCGTGAGATGGAAAAATAAAGGGCGAATCCATCTAAGCTTATCATCGCTGGTACGGGAATCAACACCTTATTAGCCGGTAAGTGAACCATAATACTGATGTCAAGGGCTGCTCAAGGCAAAGAAGATCCTCAAGTTACTGACCTGGATCACCTGCACAAATGATTGATTCACTCTTCACCAATGGAACTCTGAACTAGACATTTCTCCCACTCTCAAGTCTCCTTTATATTTGATCTCGCTCATGCAACTCAGAATTATCCGCTTTGATTTTCAAAGGACTGGAGACGTCTCATTCGGCCGATTAAAGAAAGTCTCCGGTCACATTGCATGCATACCAAAAGCGAAAAACCGTAAAAGGGACAAAGGAAGTTAAAATAATAAAATTCCCCCAAAAAACAACGTAGTGCCGTAAATCCACTAACTGTAAGACTTACTGGGTGATCGATCAACAAAATGCTATAACCTCAGAATACTCTACCTAATCTCTTCAAATCCCAAACCAACCTTAAACAATTTTCACAATTAAAAACCCCAAATCCAAAGACTTTCAAATAAAGAAGATGAAATTAAAATAGTAATCAAATGGAATCTAAGCTACACATGCATGGAAACAGCATCCAAAATCAAAAAGCTACCAACCCAGAAAACCCTAAGGATATTATGCAACCGTTCATATTCACAATAGAAATTATATGGGAAATTTAGAGGTGAAATTAAAACCGCTAAGTAAATTAATGAGAAGTATTAATTTAACTGGGGATCGGTGCCAGCCAAGATATAGTCACAAAATGAAGCGTTTCGGAATCGCTTGCGGTTATAGACGTTAAGTCATTGGGGTAAAATTATTTGTGCCTGGAAAGTTAAGGAAAGTACACTGGGTTGTTATACCCTTTATGTGGGCAGACGCGCTACCATCACCATTATTACTTGCCGTGGTTTTCAAACCCCAACGCGCCACTATTGAGGTATCGAGAACTCCGCTGGTGTAGAAGAGAATCATCGCATCTAGCTCGAGGAATGACTACCGACTACGACACTGGTATGCCAGGGCTCAGCCTCGAACAGACATTCTCTTACATATATACGCTGATCGTGATAATGTCAAGGGTTTAATCTGGCTGAGAAACTTCCGCGCTTATTCCTCCCTTTGCTCATCCATTCTAAGAAATGCTAATGTTAATTACATGTGCTAAATAAGGGGCACTGACATGTGGGGTAAATAAATTTCATGACTTATATATACTTACAAGGATAATAATGGGACATTCGCATGTGCATTTAGTTCAGATCTGGCTTCTCAAAATTTCATCGCCTCGCTGGATTAAGCATTCATCTCTTCAACTGCGCATAAATGTCTGTGGACGCGTGTCACGATCACAAATCTATCAAAAAACCCCAAAGTATGTTCTCAGACACGCCTAAAAATACGTAGCATTATCTCATCATTCAAGGTAATCACAAAATTCTCTCTCTTAGTATTTTTCACCCTATTCAATCGCCAATAACTCGATCGCCGGAAGCTCGCGGTCACCCCCCACCACGCTGCGCCTAACTACTCACCAAGTGTATATACGGGAAGTCATCGGCTAATCAAGTAATCCAAAGCCTAGAACACAACGACATATACCTCCTAAGTGATTTCTAATCGTCAAACCACCGCGATAACGCAGTCCGTGATTTGCTCGCTAAACAATGAATAATGGATTAAGATCAAATCAATCCACAGCAAAATCCTGTGAATCATATTTATTATACTTTAACAATACTACTTTGATTTATATTTTTGTATACAAATTCAACTTTATATTTTCAATGCTTCTTTTTTTACCGCTTTTATTTTTAAATTATCAATCATATAATTTTAATTAATTAATAATTTTAATTAATTGTCATTCTATATTTATATGTATTTTTTTTATTAATTTTTATGTTTTTTAATTTATGTAAATATTTATAACGATAATTACAATAATGAATTAATTAAAAAATGATTATTGATTTTAGATTCTCAAATATGTTAACCTAAAATCCCCATCAATTTCTTTCTTACTATATATAAGCCCCAGCCCCCCTTGACGGGTTTGTCAATGTTTCTCAACAGGCCTGCAAAATTCCATTGAGAAACGTTACCTAAAAAAAAAACACTACAAAATTTAAGGTACAGTAGTATCAATTACTCCCTCCATTTGATATTTTCGTATATACTAGTTTTTATATACTTATAATGTTTTTCTTTGTTTTCATGTATTTTTGCTGAATAATGCACATATATTTTTTTGTATTTTTACTGATACAGTCCACTTAATAGTTATGTTCATAATGAGTTTCTTGTTTTTTTTTTTAATATTTGCTGAATAATGCATTTTTTAATTTTGACTCATGCACTGCACTTATTTACGGACAATTTTTATGCGTAAACCAAACCAAATTGAGTCTTATCCCGCTAAGTGAGGTTGTATATTTGGGTTTCGACAACTTTTACGTTGTGTATCAGGGCTAAGTGGCTAAGGTAACCCTCCTCCTTATTGAGCTATACTTGTGGTGTTGATGGTTTCATGCTTATGGGGATTAAAATTGAATGTTTTTGGGTGAATTTGGATATTTTGTTGTTGAACTTGATATGAAAAATATTGATGTGCAAGCGGTGAATGTATAAATAATAAATACATTTTGGTGATACATGCACAGGCTGGCATGTTTCTTTTTATTTATTTGTTGTGTTTGTTAAGAAAAAAAGTTAATATTATGGCTGCAATAAATATTCTAGTAGGAGTATTTGAATGTTGTATGTTTATTGTCAAACCTTTAATTTGCGTTATGTACTTAAGATAGTAACTAAAATTTGACAATAAAGGCTTTTTTGGGTCCACTTTCCTACTGTTTTTACTTGTTATGGCAGAGAGATAGTGAATCCCCTGAGAATCCTGATTTTTTTGGTAACTGTCTGTATTTAGTGATGCAGAAAGTTGTTATTTCACTGTTATTTTAAGGTTATGTGTGGTTGCAAATTGTTTTATTAATTGAGGATCAATAAAGTATTGAATAGATGATTTGAATTTTTTTCACTGTGCATCAAGAGTCAATATATAGCCCTTTTGTGATATTTATTCTGTGAGCCTGAGAAATAAGCTGTCGAAAACTATCATATTTAATTGCTTTTATTTATGTTTCTATGTTGGTTTTGTTTTTAGATTCTGAACTTCCATCAAGTGATTGTTTCAAGTTGAATTTGCAATGGAGCATATAAGAGCTCCACTGAGAGGTATCAAACAGGATTTGAAAGGAAGAGCGGCTTGTTATAAGCAAGATTGGATTGCTGGAATTTGTTCAGGAATCGGGTATATTGACTCTTGCTTTTTCCTTTTGATGTAAAATTTGGAAGATGGTTTGTTTTCGTTTATGTCATATAATTTATTGAATTATGTATCTCAGAATTCTGGCTCCTACTACTTTCATATTTTTCGCATCTGCCCTTCCTGTGATTGCCTTTGGAGAGCAATTAAGCAGAGATACTGGTATGATCTACTTTATGTAGTCATTGTTGTCATTCATTTAGAAAATACTAATTATTTTCTGAGTTGATGTATATATATATCTGATTTCTCTTTTGGAATATAATTGATATTTTTCGAATATGGAAAAGATGGCAGTTTGAGTACTGTTGAGACCTTGGCTTCAACAGCAATATGTGGAATCATACACTCGATATTTGGGGGACAACCTCTTATGATTTTGGGAGTTGCAGAACCAACAATTATCATGTACACGTACCTGTATAATTTTGCAAAAGATAGGGAAGGGTTGGGGAAGTCACTCTACCTTGCATGGGCGGGATGGTACCTATTGCCTTTTATCATGATATTACTTAAGCAAATCTAATTTGGGCATTCTTGATCTAATTATTTTAATCTTCCAGGGTTTGTGTTTGGACTGCTATTATGTTGTTTCTCCTTGCAATATTCAATGCTTGCACAATTATCAATAAATTTACAAGGATTGCAGGAGAGACATTTGGCATGTTAATCTCAGCGCTTTTTATTCAGCAGGCCATTAAGGTATTCAGAGTATAGAGGACATAAATTATATTCGTAACTTAGTACGTTTATTATATAGTTGGAACTTACATAAGTTTTTATCCCACTGAATTAGGGTGTGGTGAGTGAATTTGAAATTCCGAAAGCTGAGAATCCAGATCAAGAGAAATATCAATTTCAATGGCTTTACTCAAATGGTTTGTTGGGAATCATCTTTACATTTGGCCTTCTATTCACTGCCTTAAAAAGTAGAAGAGCTAGATCATGGTGGTATGGGATAGGTCAGTAAAACCATTGCCTATACCCGATTTAGTTTTCCTTTTTTTCTCATTATAGAGTTCTGAGGCTAGTTGGACCTGAAGTTTAAATAATTCTTTGTAACAGGTTCCTTGAGAAGCTTTATTGCTGACTATGGGGTTCCTTTGATGGTTGTGGTGTGGACAGCACTGTCATTTAGTGTACCAAGCAAAGTGCCTACTGGTGTTCCAAGAAGACTCTTTAGTCCTCTTCCATGGGAATCCAGATCTCTACATCATTGGAGCGTAATCAAGGTATCTAAGCGTGTTAAAATAATAAATTTGGCGAACAACCAAAGAGAATGAATATCTTTGAAATACTGAATGAATATCTCTTGAAAAGTAGATGAAAAATTGAGAATTTATCCTTCCTAGTAGTGGTAGGAGTCTGGCCAACTATTACGATACTAGTATAGATGATTGCTGATTGCAGTACATTAATTGTATTTCTGATGATGCAGGATATGACGAAAGTCCCACCATCATACATCTTTGCAGCCATAGTTCCTGCTTTGATGATTGCTGGACTTTATTTCTTCGATCATAGTGTTGCTTCACAATTGGCTCAACAAAAGGAATTTAATCTCAAGAAGCCTTCTGCGTATCATTATGACATCTTATTGCTGGGATTTTTGGTACAAATTAGTGATTTCTTCTAAATTGTTTTTGCCATGCGTCAGGATCAAAGATAACACATATATAATATGACTTTCAATGTTTGGATTTAGACTTTGCTGTGTGGGTTGATTGGCCTACCCCCTTCAAATGGAGTCCTACCGCAGTCTCCTATGCACACAAGAAGCTTAGCTGTGCTCAAAAGGCAGGTTAGTATATATTGAACTACAAAGAAATACAGAAGCCAATTTGAGTTGGATTTTGTGTCTTGTTTTCTGGAGTCTGAGAATATCTGTCGGTCATACCAGCTGATCCGAAGGAAGATGGTTGCGAGTGCCAAAGAAAGTATAAAGCAAAATGCAACTAATTCTGAAATATATGGCAACATGCAAGCTGTTTTTGTTGAGATAGATAGCTCTCCTGTGGTAAGTCTAATATCTCTCGATCCAGGATTTTGGTTCCAATATCCCCTTTATTGTCCTGTGGTACGCCAATTTGGTATGAATTTTAAGGAATATATAATCTCCTATCCCTCCACTATTTGAGTGCATCGGTCAATGACTAAAACCTCGTCTGGTTCCCGATGCAGACTGAAATAGCAAAAGAACTGGAAGACTTGAAACAAGCAGTCATGAAGAATGAAAGTGATGTGGACAAAGAAACTAACATGGTGTTTGATCCTGAGAAGCACATTGATGCCTACCTGCCTGTCCGTGTGAAAGAGCAACGAGTAAGCAATCTTTTGCAGTCGATTCTAGTGGCAGTATCTGTGTGTGGTATGCCTGTTATTAAGAAAATTCCAACATCAGTCCTTTGGGGATACTTCGCCTACATGGCTATCGATAGCCTACCAGGAAATCAACTATGGGAAAGGATATTGCTCCTGTTTATTACCCCTGGACGACGATACAAGTAAGTTTATACCTCAAATAAAGAAACATTTAATTTGTTCAATAATGATTGATCAATTGGATAAATTAATGATGAGGAACAAATTCCTAAGAATTGAATCAGACAAATCGGTTTACATCATCCTTTTTCCATCTTCTCATTCATGATGTAATTAATGTATGTTTTCAGGTTACTTAAAGGAATCCATGCCTCTTTTGTGGAATCGGTGCCCTTCAGATATATTGTTATCTTCACTGTCTTGCAGTTTGTATATTTTCTGATGTGCTTTGGCATAACATGGATCCCTATTGCTGGAATTCTCTTTCCATTGCCATTTTTCCTACTTATAAGCGCGAGACATCATTTGCTTCCAAAGCTGTTTCCACGACAGTACCTTCAAGAGCTCGATGCAGATGAGTATGAAGAATTTGCTGGAACTCCTCAACTTTCACTTAGCCGGTCTTTCAAGGTACTCTAGATTCATCATTGTAATAAGTTGATGCCATTCATTGTTCAATGTCACTGAAAGAAACTGGAAACTTAATGTCAGGAAACGGAAGTACAGTATCGTGGTAGTGCAGATGGCGAAATCAACATGTCCGATGCTGAGATATTGGATGAACTGACAACCAGTAGGGGAGAACTGAAGCTCAGGACTCTAAGTTTTAGCGATGAAAGGCGTCCACAGGTAACTTTGTCGAACGTATGAAATTAAATGGATATCTATTCAATGAAGAAATGCATATTAAAACTACTTAAGCTGAGTGCATATTATACTCCCTTCTGCAGGTTTATCCCAAAGATACACAATCAGATTGAGATTGAGGACAACAGAAGATGGTCAGTCAAGATGAAATCCACAATGGCTTTCATTTGGAGCTCAATTAGCTCTTTCATCTATTTTGATTTCGTTAAACTCGTTAGATGTTGTACATTCAATGAGGAAGCGATCGCAAGAGTATACCCACAGTTTTTGGCACCATAACTAGGATTGTTAATGGACAATGTCAATATATATATACTAAACATCAACTTGTTCTGGATGATTTTTTTTTTTTTGAGTTTGATAAAGATGAAGTAATTTGGAGAAACTAGATAATGGCCACCATATAGAAAAATAAAAAGACCATTAAACTATTCAAACTTGGTGCAATTATAGAAGGAAAAACAATCTCATCATATTATTGCCACAATTGTCACCATCATATCCCAGATAATTTAAATCGAACTTGCAGATGTTCTTCTTGCAAACAAATCATTAATCATATGTGCCCCCTCGAACTTTAAAATCGATCGTATCATTCCCTCAAACTTTTAAAATCAATCATTTGTGATTCCATCCACTTTTAATGCTAAAATCAATAAATTTCAAGTTTAATGATTGGTAATCCAAATTTAATATATATTATGTTTTTGGATCAATAATATATAATTATAAATCTTGACCATTACACCTCCCCAACACCATTATTAATATTCCATCATCACCACTCCCGCTCCCGCCACCTCCATTATCACCCCTACCACCTTCAGCTTCATCAGCATAAACCCCCACCCTACCACACCCACCCAATCTTAACAAACCTCACCCCTACACACCATCACCACCTTCAAACCTCTCCTCTCCGCCACCGCCGACTCCACCATAAGCTTCTGTAACATTTCCTTTTCTCAACCAATTGGGGATGGTAGAGGAGATTTCTCAACCATAAGCTTCTACAACCCCATTTGAGCTTTTCACTAGAAATCCACATAGACTCTTCCTTTTCTTTGTTTTTTTTTTCCAAATTAACACAGATCCTTGAAAACCACCCTCAAAAGTTCCAAACTTTAATCTTGATTGGGTGATGGTGATTAATGAACCATAAGCAGTAGTTGGTGATTGAGGGGTGTGTTGATGGTGGTTGTGTGTATTTATGTAAAGCATTTTCATTGATTTTGAACCTGTGTCAAAGATTAACAATCAAGAATTGAGGATTTTAATTGTATAATTGTTATAATGAATTGTGGCTATTTCTTGAGCTTAACGTAAAGGGTGGTGGAGGAGATGGTGGATGGGGATGGGAGAGTTGAGACCTTGAAAAAGCTTCAATGGTGTTGGTGGGGCTGGGGAAGAAGGAAGGGGGTAGGGGTTGGGGGGAGAGGGTTTCACACTTTGATTTAGTTTTTTATAATATTTTTATATTATTTAAAAGGTAAAAGGCATAGATGATCAATTATATTTGGGATATTGGCCCTATCGGGATTATTTACGCCCCTCAAAGGTCTCCGACAAATACATATGTTTTAAAATCAATCTCGCCAGATTAAGCTTAATTTCATAAGCTCTTTAGTTAGGCTCACGTGGGTATCAAATTACTTTCTCGATTTGCATTTTAATCATTTCTATACCTAAGCTCTTTCTCGGAAATTTATAAAGGCAAGCATGATCACATATGTTTGTGTTATGATTCCACCGATCACTTATTGCTTTCAAGGCCTTGCCGATCACTCATGTTTCAAAATCGATCTTTTAGTTGGTACTTTCAAATAATTCTATTGTTAAGTCCCACACTGGATCACGGGAATCACGGACAATTTTTAGGGCATTTTGTAATATTAAATTGTTGTTTTGATTCATTAATTAGAGATATATATGTAAAATGTCATTAATTGTAAACAATTCTTAATGAACGTGGAAAATTGCTACGATGACAACTAAAAAATCGGAGGGAGAGCGGCATAAAAGGAACAACAACGTACTTCTTGAAGCAATTGCATCTTATTTACTTCCATGGATATGGTATGCATTTTTCGGGACATTTAGATACATTGAACGATATAAATGTACTAGTAAGATCACCGCATCTTGATGATATCAGTTAGGTGAAGCCTCCGGGGCGGTGGATTACACTATCAAAGCGTCCTCAATATAATTTGGCATAGTATGTATGTGCCTCATAACTAATGGGGCTTTGTACATAGATGAGAACGACCCTTCTATAATTTCGCTCTTACCTTGCATATATTGTACTAATATATTAATATACTAAAATAAAATAAGATTTTGAAAAAATATGATTGAATAAAAATCGTGAAGAATAATAGGAGGAAACTTGGTTAAGAATTTAGAATTATTCAAATAATGTGGTTTCAACTACTTTTATAATATCATATTCATATTTGATTAATAAAAAAAATAATTTAAATTGAATTGTTGTGTATTTTAGTATTTCAATACTCCTTTGTAACGAGACTCCACAATTGCAACTTTCAGTGTGCACTGCAGTCCCTGGCCCACGTAATATCCTACAAAGCACGCCACGTAAACCACATTACGCCTAGCCCGTGCGCATGCGCCGACAGAAAGCGGTGGTAGGAAATCAAAACTAATGATATAAGCTCTGAAGTATTTTAATATTCCTAAATACTAGGTAAGTAGTTATAAATATTCTTATAATGTGGTTTAAAGTACTTTTATAATATTATATTCAAAATGAAAATTTACGAAGTGTTCGAATCTTTGTATTAGAATTATAAGCATGGATCAAAAATCAAAATCTATAAATAAAATAAAAAATGAAACAAATTTATAAAATGGTTTCAAATAAAAAAAAAGGTTAATCGTAATACATTTAAAAAGATATTTCATATTACATACATTTAAGATATATATCAAGAAATGGATATTAAAGTTGCTATAGAACTATCGTTCGTACTTATTGTATAATAGGAAAAAATTGTCAACATAAAAAAAGAAAAAATTGTGCTTGCGTTGGGAATGAAACTTAGATAAACAAACAAAAAAAAAAGGTGTCCTATTTTACCAACAGTCCAACACCGTGTTAAAGACATTTCCTTGGGTGTCTTCGGTATTCCCATGAACACTACTAATACACTCAACTCTCAAGCCTGTCCATGGATGGGACCCTGGCAAAGTGGGGTCCTGTCTCAAGTGCACACCTTTAATTAGGAATTTCAAATGATCCATTTTATCCAATCATTTCAATATCAAGTTCAATTATTTGTCAAACAACATGAATCATGTAGGAAGGATGTGGAATGCATTTGGAGTGCTCCAAGCACGCTTTTAAGTATCATTTGCCAACCAACTAGAATGTGAGAATTGTAAACAACTTATCAAAGAGCACGCGCCATGCGCTATTTTACATGATATAATAAATCTGGTAACGAGCTGATGTTATGGCTCTCGAACTAGGCAACGCCGACTTCTAACTCATCAAACAAGGCTCATCTCATCGTATTACCACAAACACAAGTATTACCTCACTCTCAAGTACATGCGTTCAAGAAGGCAGCGCATTTTGACATTCGTAGATAGATCTCAACTCCTTGATAGGGGCGGAACATCTTCAATCAAGGAAGTAAATTGTGGAGCACATTTGACAAAAAGTTCGAATAACCCAAATATGAGTTTTAGTTTTATCAATGTCTAGTGGGCTGGTTTTGCATCTCGCACAATTTGTGCATGTTTGATTTATCTTCGTTAATAAAACCATGTCTTGGTGTATTTTTATATTATAATACTCAATTTGGTACTCTCTCTCCTGCCTTAAACATTTGACTATCTGGGCTTTTTTTCTCAGATCAAATGACAGAGTTTTTACATTTCTAATGCTATTTTTTCCTATTATATCACTACTTTTTTTCTTTCATTTCTAAGTGGGTCATTGATTATTATATTAATTTCTTTATGTCATTAGTCTAGATGATCAAACATTTAGAGACGAGGGGTATGATTTAATAATTATTTATATTTTACATATTAATTTTTAAATAATAATTCTATTATTTAAGTCATAATTAATTACTCATAACAATATGATAAATCAAATATGAGAGAATGTATATATACGGTGGGGTATGTAAGTGATATAGAGAAAATAAAATCGTGAATAGGTTTTGTGAGATGTACCACTACTACGTGAGTGTGTTAAAGATACTGCTGATATTTGATTTACGTATGAAAGCAATCATGTAAATGCAGCATTGTTGCTTTTAGATATCCTTATTAGAAACGCCCACAGAAACCTTAAAAGATCCAACTCGCCCATTGATCCTTTGAACCATCAAATTTTAGTCTTCAAACGAGGGTCAGGCAATTAACTCCAACATTGCTAAATGTAGTTTTCGAAGTTTTTTCATGAAGCCGTGATCATCACTAACTTTTTATTCCTTTATTTTAATAAATATAATATTGATATAATTGTATATTTAAATAATATTTCGTGATATTATTTCTTATAGTTTTCATAATATAATTAAAAGTTTTGGAGTAATTTATTGTATTACCAATAAAATATTAGGATAGAAAAAATGATAATTAAAAATGAATTGAAAAGAGTATTTATTTAGAATCTATATTCAAATTATAAAGAGAGCAGCTCAACAAATGCCAAACGAAATCCATTAACCTGTAACTTTTGCTGAAAAAATTAAAAAATCGGATCAAATACTTGTATTACAAAATGAAAAATGCTCACATGCAAGCGAATACAAGTGGCGCTCTTGGCCAAAGACTTATGTTTTATAATATAACAAGACTGATGATGAGTGGTCATTCATGTTTCAAAAAAAAAATAAAAATAAAAATTGAAATTCCGGTGCTCCACCAACCAACGACCAAACCTAATCTTTATAGTGAACGTGACATCAAGATTCAAGAATTCAAGATAACCAATAATTATAGTGAAGGGTGACTTTTATATAAATCTAAAGCTCAATAATGAAAATACTACTCCACAATTTTGATGGCAACCAATCCTAGAAAATTTCTTCAAAAATAAATATATATAGAATGATAAACAAACAAACAAACAAAGATGACATATAGTTGTTTAAGTAAACAGAGTCTACACGAGAAATAGGTTCCATGTTTCATTTACCTCTTGTATTCCTCACATCCATTATTGGCTGCCTCATGAATAGTGTTATTAGTCAGTCAGAGATTCGAGAACCGTCCGAAATATTAGGATCATTTATTTATCCGCTCGAAAGTTAACGGTCCGATCGATTCTTTATCCGGTAACCGGTTTGACCGACCGGCCAACGCTGTGAAAACACCTGTAATTCCTCCCCCCCCCCGCCTCCCCCAATTTTCATTTCTTTCTTGGATTTCTTCTTCTTGGTTCAGCTATTAATCGTCCCCCTTCCTCCCTCCTATCTCTTTTACTATCTTTTTCATTGTTTATTAGTTTCTCGTCAAACCTCCCTCCTCTCTTTTCATTTTTCCTTCTTCCCTGTTGCTGGCTCACCCCTCCCTCCTCTCCTTTTTTTCTTTTTTTCCTTTCTTCCTTCATCCTTCTCTCTTCCTTATTCTAAAACCTTCCTCCGCCTCAACAAGGAATTAAAATGTTTGTTTTTATTTCTATTTTAGAGTTCTTAATTGTTTAATTGTTGATATGAGTTTTTTATTTTTTTTTATTTTGGAGATGACACGAATACCGAACTCCCGTGGACTCCGAACCGGCATCTGACCCAAAATATCCGACTCTGCTCCGATCCAAAAAAATGTGTTATCCCATAGAGTTGTCGTGTTCGGTCCGGATAATCTGCCTCGGTTATCGGTCCCCGTCATGCTGCTATTTGACCAATCAAAAACCGATAACAATACTAGTCATGAATAAGGATTAGGGTTTATTTTATGTGTAAATGATGTATTCAATTACATAAGAAAATATTATACGGTGACAAGATCTAGAAGTAGCTGGGTTCCTTTTGTGAAGCGATTTTAGTTAAACTTCACTTCTTAACAATGAAGAAAAATGTGCTTATTTTAGTTTATTAGTCCAATTCTTTTTGTTTTCATTTTCGTTCCTAACTCATATTTGACTTCTGACTAAATATATTTATTTAGAATTTAAGCCTAAGGAGTGATGAATTAGGAAAAACTTATCTCCCATCATTCACGGAGAATAATTTTATCGTCGAATGCACGATGAATCTGATCTACTACTACTATAATAGTTTCCTAATACATTAAGCGGAAGTAGATAAGGGAACATAATCAACATATACTATGAAATTATAAGTAGGCACCTTTAAGATTTACAATAGAAATTATTAAATAATAAACTCTCTTTAAGATAATAGTAATTTTTTTTCGGACTCGATATTAATAATTTCTTTTAAATTAACACTCATAAATTAATAACTCTATAAATTAATAAAGGCTAATTATCTTTTTGGTCCTTACTATCGCATAACTTTCTAGTTGGTCCTTTATCAGCAGCATTAGCGCCAATAGCGGCGCTTATCGCTGTGGGTTGGGGAGCATGGTGTTATACGCTGTCGATCACTTGAAACCTCTGGCTTTTTCACCGCTTATTGACCGCTTATCGCTAGCCGTTAACAATACCGAAAAAAATAGGGCGCCCATTTTTGCTACATTTAAACCATTAGACTGGCTTACTCTCTTTTTTTCTTTTTCTTTCTTCCCATTTTTTCTTTTTTTCGTGCCAGCTAAAGATACCCCCTTCTTTCACTCATGTAGACATTTTCTTTGATATTTCCAAAAATTATACAAAATTAGTCCAAATTATAATAAAATTTGTCAAATTTTGCAAATTCCTCAGTATATGTGTAAAATATGCTTAAATATAAAAAGCTCAATCTTTCATTTTTTTTTCAAAAATCATTTAAAATTTGTCAATTTTATATTAAAAATTTCATAATTTTTTTGGGATTTCCGAAAAGGCTATGTATGAAAAAAATTTGATGATTGTACAACAAAAAGATGTTTTATTGGGGAAATATGAACCGAAATTGACAAAATTTATTTCAAAGTTTGTCAATTTTATATTAAAAAATTCGTAAATTTTTTGAGGATTCCAAAATGGTACGAAAAATGTTTGTGATGATTATTAACAAAAAAGATGCAATCTTGATCGCATTTTGACGGGAGAAATTTGAAGCATATTTTTCTATGCATGTTTGTCTTTTTTAATTTGTATTCTGATACCTTTAATATGCACGCTCTCGAATTATTGTTGGATATTCTTTTGATGTTATAAATAGGAAGAATTCAACTAAATTAGTACACATATAAGTAATTTATCATATATCTATATAAATATGTCAAGGCATCGTAAACTCCGAAAAAGTACCGGCTTCGACACCACGACAAATTCAGCTTTTGAAGCTTCACGCCGGGCGGACCGCGAACGTTATTCACAACTTTGGTCCCTATACTATCCGCTCTTTCACCCATAGTCCCCTCGGATCCCTATAATACTATCAGGTTTTTGCACAAAATGACTATTTTGTTCTAATACTAAACTAAAGTATAGGAGTATATTTTACATAATTAAAAATAAAAACCCCCTCCATTCATCTTCCAAAATTCAACCTTACCCTACCCCCAAACTCCTATCGAAAGCAAGCGCCCACCACCGGCCCCTCTTCCACCACCTTCATTCTCAACCACCACCATCACCACCTCATCTCCCACCACACCCGCATTAATTCATAACCAACCTCCGCCTCTTCTTCCACCTCTAACCCCAACTCCCTATCACTACTCCCCTTATCAAAAGACTATAAGGGCAAAAATTTTGTTAGTAAGTTGAAGAAGCGAATGATAATAACCCGGAAGCCTATAATTCCAAAGAACTACTTGATCCAAAGAATAAGAACAACTCCATCTTTTCCCAACTCCATCATCGCCCACCACTATCATCCTCTAATGGAAGTCTTTAGCACCCCACGTCCGCCTACCTAAAACGCATCGCAGAAAGAGGAGCGCAGCTAACGCGGGAATCATGGTGGTAAACGTGTGGCGAGTAATGATCATTGATCAAGTGATGATCAAAATTGGAATCTTTAAGTTTTGTAACTTACTTGTTAATCAAGAAGTTATGAGATATTGTAATTTTGCCAATATAGAGTATTTTGATATATATCACTGCTTTGGAGATTGATACGCTACTCTACTTCAAATTTTTGATTACCCGATTGTTTGTTTGTTATTTGGATAAAAATGGTGTCTTTGGGTACTAGTGAAGCTTGTAATTTCCCCCAAGATGGTGTCTTTTGGTACAAGTGATGAAGTGAAGCTTGTATTTTGGCCCAAAAATGGTGTCTATACCGTCTATAAGCCAGAATGAGATACAAAATGTCCTTGTAAAAATAATAGCGAAGCTTGTATTTTTTGCCCAAAATGGTGTCGCTTGAAACAACCGTGGTGTGGTGAGCGTGTGAAGCATGAGGTAGGGGTAGTGAGGGTCAAAATGACGGCAGTGGGCGTTAAAAAGAAAAAGGGGTTCTATTTTAATTCTCAGAAAATATTTCTACTATACTTTTAGTTTAGTGTTAAAAATAGTTATTTTGTGTAGAAACCGAGCAGTATGTGACCTGGGCGACCATGGCTAAAAAAGAACGGATAGTATGCGGAACAAGTAGAAAGTTAAGCGCGATAAGATAGTGGACCAAAAAAGATAATTACCCGATAGTGTAGGCTATTGGTTTTGTATTTACTTGAAATTCCTTGAATTTCTCAAAGGATTCATGTTTGTGTTTGATCAGATACACATACCCATATCTATCAGAATCATCGTAAGAAACGTATCTAAAGTAATCAGAATCACTCAGAGCAAAATTATCGTCCACATACATTAGTGCGTATGATCCTTAATGAATCATTTGCCCTTTCATTGTATCCAGCCGGGCGGGGCGATTTGGTCATTTTACCCAAAGAGGCAAGGTTCATGAATTATCATATGCGATTCATGTAATCGAAACCCCTTTAAGTATTCCACCTATGAAGTTTCCCTTTATATGACCTAATTTGCAATGCCATAGGTATGTAGGATTTAAGTCGTTAGGGCTTCTTCCTTTAAGATTAATGTTATATTGCTCAGTTAGATGTTTCTAAAATATATAGACTCATTATGGAGAGATGGATTACCATATTATAGTACCATTCTTGGAGATCCTAAATGTATTGGGATCAATTTCAAAATGAAAAACCTTCATTGTAAATTCAAAGTTCGAAATGGAAATAATATTCTCGCTTAATAGCGGTGTACATAGTAAATATTGTTCAAATTCTAAAACTAGGCCCATAGTCAAATTCAAACTAATGGATATGTTAGGGCAAAGAACCTTCCTCGTCATTCCTCACACGTAGATCTATTTCCTCTTCGAAGTCTTCTACTTGCCCGGCCAGCCTCCTACATTATCATAAGTACCTTTAGGTTTGGCATCATTAAACCCTTTTTCATCTGGATCTCCTACGTGCCCCCTTCTCCAAAGGACTGACTGCTAATGGGGCTGACGCATATCATCTGTAGAGATACCTTTGCCTTTTTCGCTCTCATGAGGCTTTCATCGCTTGAACAATGTCACCGTAAGTAGAAAGCCTTTTGTTCATACCTAAAAATTCATTAGCTTCAAAGAATGGTAATTTGTTTATGCGTATATCAATGGTGGGCTCGATCAACATCAGACCGCTATAACCCTGATGCACTTAGACATCTTGGTTGAAGCCGATCAAATTGTGATGAAAACTCTAATTGCGACTTGGCGGGTATCCCGAAAGATTCCACTCGCTTGGCCAAATACATCACTTCAATTGCACAATCAGGATTCACCGTGCTTCGGTTCAGAGGTCAATGAGAGAACGTAGCTGCCTTCGCATTTCTTTTCAGCCTCGCACGCCTCCTTCGATTTATCTGCAGCCTGACAATGTCATGTGCATGATACTCATCATATAGGACTAAACTTCGGTTCCATCCGTGCAAGCATAAGAAATTTACTTTAGAGCATCTTCTTTATGCAACCTTATTCCTCCCAGCGTATACATCTGTCCCCGGAAGGCCTTTAGAATTCCTTTATATAAGACACATACGATCTCGCAACTTGAAGACAACCTTCAACTCACGGACTATGTCCGAAATTTTACACTCATTATACATGGAGCGAAGTTAAAGTAGTTTGGAAGCAAGTATTTATAGGTGTCTTAGAGTAGCCAATTGAATTCTACAAGAATAAGTATGTAAACAATGGGCTTAGTAATCTATCATGTCAAACACTTACAAACAAATTGTAAAAGTAATACCAATACTCAAATCTCACAAATGTATTAGTATGCAAGATCTACCATACTGGAATTTCAAATTGCAACACTCCATACATTTTGAAAAACCAACATAGCAAGAGGGTTAATTCAACCAATTATGTAAACGCGACATACCTCTCGTGTTACTAGCATGCTTGGCTAGTGATGCTACCTCGCTGTGTAATACCGAGCTCACAACATTAGTGGAAATCACCGGTTAAGCGACTCAATTAAAAACCGGGCTAACTTATTACTTGGAATGATCATCTCAAAAGCCTACAACCTTAGTGAAAACACGCCTCAACATGATCCATTATCATACTGCTTACGATACTGACACCCTCCCGCCATCACGCTGTGCCCCGGTGGATTGTGATAAGTTTCACAACTTTAAAATTGGTTTGATACGAGTGCTTAAATTTTTATGGTGAGATTCATATTATTTGATTAATTATTTAACATGTAATACAACACATACTCAAGTAATATGCACATCATGAAAATAAAATAAATAATACATTTAGAAACTTATTAAGGTAAATAAACTTATTACAACACTTATCAAGCAACCTTTAATGTCTTCAAATTTGAAACTTCAGTCGACACGGTGGAACGCCTCATCTTCAATGCCTCCACGGTTGTACATTTATTTACTAACCCAACTAAGACAGCACGCAGGCTTGTGGGTAAAATAAATAAATAAATAAAATGACTCAGCAGGTCGTGTACAATAGATAAACGGTTCGCATACCGTATTTCAAAAATACAACTAGGTCATATCAATATATCCCCTTTTCATTCCCATTACAATATATAATAAATTGAAACACATTAACTATGCATTTAATATATTAAATGGTACGGAATTAATGACTCATAAAAGTCATAAACATTTAAATGCAATTAAGTATGAAATAAACATGTCATTAATACATAATAAACATACACTTAATACGCAATAAAATGCAATTAATTATATAATAAAATACAATAACACTAATTATGAGGTTGAGATAATTACTCTCAGTCAATTCAAATTTCAAATATATAATTGGCAATCACATAGATACTTTCCATTTTTTATTATAAAAATCAAATCAATCACATAAATATACAATTTAAATGTGATAGAAAATTAATACAAATGTGAATCTCATAATTAATTCCATGAAATATATATTATTAAATGCATTAATAAACATATATATTTTTTGTGTCCAATAGTTATTACAATAACTATTTCAGATATACAATAAAAATAATTGTTAAATAATCATTTCAAATAATTTAACTAGAAATTTTGTTACCATGATTATATCCTCAAATAAGCACATTTATAAAAAAGGATAAATAATGAAAGTGGATTATGTAATACTCCAATCTAAAGTTGGCAATTTGATCGTATTTGATTTGGTACTACTCATCATCAAGATGCATCTTCTTTTCGAAAGCTCATCTCATAAGAACTCCAATGTTGCTTGGCTTGACCTCGGCGTATCTTCGATGGGTGACCCACGAAGCCAAAATGAGCACGCGAGCGAAGTAAGAAACGCAGTCGAAAGACTGCGGTGGCTCTGTGGTGCCGCCCATCAACTGGTTAACGCACCGACCTGCGCCGGCCGCGGGCATTACAAATTATTGAATTAAACTTATTATCATTCAAATTTATAATTACAATTACCATAATAATAAAATGGTAATAATACACAAAAAACCGAAATTAATAATTTTAAAAAATAGATTAGGGTTTTGTAACAACAAAATCCGATGAAGAACGCGACGGACGACCTACCTCCGGCCATCCCACATAGCCACGCTACCGAACGCCCCGCCGGCTTGGCCACCGACGCGCCGAGGGCCGCCGCAAGGTCGCGCCTCCATTTCACAAACTAAAATTGTGTAATCTCCCCCGAATAACAACGCGATGCACCAATCACAACGACTCAAAAGCGCCAACAACGCATCGTGCAAAGTAAACAACTCAAAAAAGTAAAAACACGCTGCAACCAGCCAAGGGCCAAAATAACACCTACGCCCGGGAGTGCGCTTTGTCCAAAGAAGGATTTCAATATGATCAAGAATTACAAAATGGGTGGTCTTACCTCGAACGCCTCCCCATTCTTTCGCCTCTTCTACCGGCAATCAATGTATAAGCCTCGTGCTCCCCCCCCGACTATAACACCCCTTATCCTTCACTACACACTACTATCCCTAGTATGTGTAAACTACAATAATTCAGAATAAAAATCGTTGTAACTGTGTGTCACGCATACAGGTTAAATTAACGGAGCTGCCTAGTAACACTCCATACACATTCACTCTACACACTAAATCCTTACACAAAGCTCTATGTTTCAATTACAATACGCTAATACACTCTGTTTCTTTTCCCTCTCTTCGCCTGCAAATGAAGCCATAATATAGTATAGGCACATGCAAAGTTTATAGCAAATATTGCTATAAACGAAAACTTCCATCTGCAGTAGATAATAAATGAATCATTTCCTTCCTTGCAATTAATAAATGCTTCCATCAATATAATCTATTTATTCTATAGATGTGTATCTTCTATTCCTTGATTTACAAGTTATGCCCATAAGTTCCGCACCAAATCATATCTTCTACGATCCTCCCAGATCCTCTTCAAATATGGTAATTCAATCTCTCGTGAAGGATCCCGCTCTCTTGAATAGTTGCTACCATCCGTCAAGGACTAAGCAGGCGACAAGCGAAACACTTCACTCAACTATAATGCACTAACAAACTCCCCTTGGGTAAGTTTTTCGACAAAATATTTTGAGAACCCTACATAGTCACATTTAGCGATATAACCGCAAATAAAGGCTAATTATCCAAGAAGTAGAAAAATACGCCGTAAATACTCAAGTAATCAACACAAACACAAACAAGATGGATTGTTTAAGCAACACAATATACCTACTCAATTGTTCAATACACGTTGAAGGACAGATGGCCAAAAACAGGATGCCAATATAAAAGAAACAAAGCCACATACGGCTCACACCACCACACATCCATAAGTAACACATCACATGACAAACTAGAAATAAAAAAATACTCCACCATAGGGTTCCTCCATTCCGGACATCTCCCCCTATTTGTCCCAAAAACATAGCCAAAGTACACTAGTTCTAACTGCTGAACAACAACACTATCAGGCAGAATCATCACCAACACCCGCATCATCCTCACCTCACAAACTCTTCGCCTTACCTCCACCGATTTAGCTTGAGCCATGCCTGCCCTAATCACCTCATTTAAATACCCAATCTCCTCCCTTCAAGAGCTACACCGGGTACATCAAGTATGCAGTGGTGTGGGAGGTATTCTCTTCGGCCGTACCGAGGTCCTCAGAGGTACATCGCCACATGAGTCCTCCACGCTTCCGGAAAGTGACGGTAATTACCTCGGATCAACCCTCAACATCATCGAATGTCAATATCATTATGTTGGCTCAAGAATGCTATGCATCATTGGTGAATTGGCTTCAACTAAGTGGCAGCCGAAAGATTGATCAAAAGAAAGCACCCTCCCCATATCGGGGCAAAGCATCGTCCCAATCATACACGTAAACTTTCCTAATGCTTCGATACGCCGGTGTTATGGGTGGTAGGATCCGGGGCTTCTGGTAACTCCTACCTTATGCAACACAGCATACTTCACACTCAACTTAGAAGATGGAAGCCCCTTGTCTGGCCATGTGTCAACCGCTCCAGCAGTTAACACCTTAACTATATCACTAGTCCCCAAATTATACCCAGTGCCACCCCCATTTGGTCTTCCGAAGTGATCATTTATCAACCGGGGAGAAAAATCAAAGGTATGATTGCGAAATGTTAATTTTATGATTTACGCAGGCCTAAGCAGTTGTCACCGATGTCTTCTCGACATGTCAGACATGAACCCGGACAAAGCCTTCGATAGTGGGGCTTGTAACCTCCCACAAAGGGCTATGACTCCAAATTTCTCCTCAAGAATTCCCATGATGTTATTCTCCGAGTTGATTTTGACAATAATTTCTCGCCAGCCTACACGCCGGCTCAAGCACAAACTTCCACCCGCCACCGCCGATGCGAAACATTGGTTGTCGACATTTCCAGTTACATTCTTCGGAATCATTCATTCCCCGATTTTAGTTCTGCCGATTCTCATTCACTGTTTGCTTTTTGCCTCCCTCCTCTCTCTCCATCACAAAGAATAACATCCTCCTCATCAAAGTCCTCAAACATCATTAACTGTTCGAGGCTCAGCACTCCACTGTCATCGATGCATGTGTGTCTACTGTGGAATGACACGATTGTTCTTCAAGAACATTATCTTCCAGCCTGCAACATTTGCTCGACGAAACCTCGGCTCTCTCTAGCCTTCTTGGCAGCCTCTCCTTTTTTGACAGCTTAGGCTCGAAGGACCGGCCTCACTTTATCTTCGCTTTCTTTGTTTCCGGAGAAGGAATCATGCCTTCATCCAAGGTGCTCAGAACACCTGAAAGCATTAACCCCATGAGCCTCTTCGGTGTCGCAGCTCTGCTTTCACTTTTGTACGCCGTGAGGACATACCCCTCTCCATGTTGTCAACATCTCGATAGTTTTGACTCGATCATGTAACATCGGGCTATATTCAAAAGCAGTCATTGATCAAGTAAGTTTCATTAAGAGTCTCCAATCCCTCAGTGTTTGGTCCAGTAATAGAATCAGGCACTCCATCCTCAATCACCAGATCAGGATTCTTCACAACATTAGCATTCTCACTAGCTAGATGAGAATCCTCAACCGCATCCTTCCTAGATTCATTCTCAGAAGGTGGTTCACATCTGTCATTGACAGATGACATAACTGATGGTCCCTGCTGTACTGGCAGCTTCGACATCGCAACATACTCTAATGGGGCTGCAGACTCTATATCTTCAACAATCGCCTCGGCCACTTCCCTCCAACATCTCTTCAACATTAATTTCAAAGATAGCCTCCCCCTCCTACATCATCATCATTCGCATTGTGAATTTCGCTTGACCTAGGGTTATCGAAGTTCAATGTTAATATTTGTGTAATCAACCCATGTCGATAATTATTGCATTTGAGCCGCCTTGAAAATTTGTGCTAATAACAACAAATACCTCAAGGGCATCAGACTCAAAATAGTCTCATTCTCATCAACGTTCTTCGAAGTTTGAGTTCTTGGTCTTTGACTTAGCCTTTCCTAATCTCTGTTTTCATAAATGGGGGGCCAACCCTGCCATGTTCTCTTTACTCCATGGGTTCAAAAGATTTTTCTCTTTTTCCTTGGTGGCCTTCCCGAAGTTCAAATCCTATGCTTTCTTCACCATTCTTACGACGGGTTTTAAATTCAGAGAGAGATCGATGATTATGAGAATCTGTGTCGAGAATGCTTAATAATAAAGGCCTGATGGATGATTTTTAAAACAAAGTAAGACGGAATAGGAAGGTTATAAATGGAGGTTGTAATTACAGAAGATTTTTATGGTAAGTGTTTAAAAAAGGAATATAAGTGATTTGGACAAGATTCCCACCGCATTGGGGGCCAGCCCACAACCGACATATACCGAGTCATCAAACGGGGTTTTCTTTTTCCCCGCCCAATTCATAACTCGATGCATCAGACTCCACAGCTCTTGCACATATGCTAAAGCCTCGGATTCTCAACCTCATGAGAACCCATGCTCCCCCACACTGCTGGGTACCACTCTGTTACACAATACGTAAGTGTTAACTTTTCCTTGATTGCTAATAACAACAAACACACAATCCAAGAGATGACCCCAAGGATTCAAACTTAGCCTATCCAAAGCCTTAGTGAAAATATCTGCAAAGTTGTTTGTCCAGACTACATGTTCAAAGGGATACCTTGTCTCTACCAACTCGATAAATGATGCCCGATATCAATGTGTGTTTTTTGTCCGGAATTCGCTGCCAAGTGCACTTTTTGATATATTTCCATTTGTAACTCATATTATCATGATAAGATCATGGCATTTTGACAATGTCATTATACTCTTCAAGCATCTCTGCCTATCCATAAGAGTTGAGTACAACCGGCCGCTATGTATTCGGCCTCACCTGCTGAAAGAGACATCAGAAGTTTTGTTTCTTTGTCAAACCAACATATTAGGTTATTTCCCCAAAAAGAAGCATCTACCGTGAATGTTTTTCCTATCTTCTCAGATTTCGCCCAATCGCATCACAAATATCTCTGGCCTCAATGAATGATTAGTATCAAAAAAGAATAAAATAGTCCATAGTTCAACATACCATTTACATGCTATTTTGATGATTCTTTTGGCTCGCCCTCAAACACCCCTTTGGGGTCCGCTGAAAACGAGCACACAAAACTCCCACCGAGTAGGAAATGTCAAGGCTACCTGGCCTGTGAGATATAATAGACCCCTCATCATACTCCGATAATTGCTTATGTCCACCGAGCCTGCTAATCTGCATCTTTACTCCATTTTCACATGAATGCAAATTCTAAAACCTTTCTTTTGGATCTTTGGTATTTTGAGTCCAAATCTTTTAACAAAGCAGCGTTCTTGGGCAATATTTCGTTGGGAGATATAAAAATGCCATCCTTCATTCGCTTCCCGATTTGCAATCCAAGAAAAAATAATTCAAATCTTGCTCTACCATGCTCATTTCTCAACTCCGCCCATATTTGTTGAAACAAAATTGTTGCACTAGTTGTTCTGGGATTACCCTCCAAAAATTATATCATCAACATAAATTTGTGCAACTATCAAATATTTTTCATGCTTCGTATTAAAACAAGGTCTTGCTCCTCCTCTTGCAGTATCCTTGGTCAATAGGTACTTCTGTGAAATCCTGCCCATGCCTCAGGGGCTTGCTGACTTCATCGCCACGATACGTCAGGACATCTCCGCTATCGATGAATTTTTCGGCCGCTTCTATATTTCTTTCTTTCAACAATACCATTAGAACGACTTTCACATCCATCCGATATAGTTAAAACTTTATCATATTGTGCTACGCTTAAGGAGAAGTCATATAGCCTCTAGCCTCGGCAATGTGAGCAAATGTTTGCTCAAAGTCTACACCTTCCACTTCAGGAATATCCTCGTGCCAAATTAGTCTTCTGTTTTATTTCTAAAACAAATCTTTCCGTTCATTTGATTTATTTTTGAAAACCATTTTGTCCCCATCCACATTATCTTCCTTCTTTGTCTCAAATCTAAATTCCCACACATCATTATGTCTGGATCTGACCTCCTCCTTGTACATGGCATTTATCCAATGTCTGCCCCTTGAGAGCTTCATCCGTTGGGAAATCAATGCAGAATCAAGTTCCATTTATTATGCCCGTTGGCACAATTGTGTGGTAGCAATTCATTTACTAGCTTGGGGGCGTTAAATGATTATTCCAATCCTAGTGTGTTCAAATCTTAGTAATTCGGTATGGACATTAGTGTGGGTTCTCATGATAATTTATGGGTTGGCGAGCGATCAAGCAGATCTTTACTATTAATCGCTTATAACAATAAAGTAATTGGCTCAATTATCATTATTATACAAATCCTACTGGCTTATTTGTTTCCAGTGCCTGCTATCACATACAAGATTTTTGTTATATTTCATGTATGAAATGGAAGTAGTAACTATATAATTGAGAAAATGTATTTCAATTACAAGGGTTCTACATTTTATGCAGAACATTCATCAACAGTTTGTAACCCAATTAAATGGTTATTTAATTGGTTCGGCACGAAAGATTTACTGATAACTCCAGCATTTATTTGATAGAGCACTCATTACTATTTGGACTAGCTAATTAAATAGTTCAATCCTCATTAGCAACCCATTAGGCAGTTCAAACCTAACCAGAAAGCTAACGAGTCAAGCTAATGTTTTGGACCCAGATTTTATCGGCTTGTTTTAACTCAGCCCCATATAAGAAACTTTAGGGTTTTTCAATACAAGTTTGCAAAAACTTTTTTCACCAAAAAACCCCAGTAGCCGCCTCTTTGGCCAAATTCTCCCAAGAATTTTGGGGGTTTTTCCGGGTTTTGTCTATCCTTGTTTACTAGCATAGATTGCCTTGGATTCAACCTCCGAAAGGGATCAACTGTAGATATCATACGATTGATATTATAACAAGGAGCTTGTGGAAGTCAAATTCATCGCTAGAATTTTAATTCACGCTGTGAATTTGAAGCGCAGGATTTTGGTGGAATTTGATCTTCAGCCGCATCAGAAGTCCTCTGCTCATATATCAAATTATATGTTTTTATATTGAATAATGTAGTATGCACCCTTTAAAGATCCTCGAACTATGATTTGTATTTATACTCCTACATTCATAGTAATTTTCTTCAAGGCATCATGAGCCAAAATTAAAGTTGCTTTACATTATTTATTTTATGCTTGTTTTGTGTTTTATCAATTTTTATTTGATTAATTTTTGTTCATATTTAATTGATAAATATAGCGATGAGAATAAATCACTATGTTCTTGATTATTGATTTACACATGTGTTACAAGTTTATGATACGTATTATCATATTTCGTTAATATGGATTTTGTTTCATAAATTAAAAGCCGACGATTTAATTGATTTTTGTTTCAAAACGCTTTGTAAAAACATGTTTGGGGGATTGTAAATTTTGTAAAATTAAAACCTAATTTTTTCTCGAACCCGTATAAGCAGGTAGAAGATCTCCCCATTAACCTCATACTTCGATTTTTCTAAGGCTCAAATGTAATTTTTGAGATTTCGGACTGCTTAATTAATAATTAAATATAAAAATTTATTTTAATGAACGAACAGTGGGATTTGTTGAAGAAAATTATGGAGTTTAACGTGTTCAATTTCATAAATTTTGAAAATTTTAAAGCCTCCAAAACGATTCTACAAACGCATCAAATAAATCGAAAAACCGAAGCAATATGGTATTATTACTATAATCGCCGATCGATTTCCGCATCACCCTACGGGCGCTGCCCGTGTCGGATCGGGGTGATTTGGTACCAAAATGACGGTCGGCCGACCACCTAGCGCAGTATGTCGTAATTATAGGCCTCCATAGGCCGTCCTCATTGAGGACGTAAGCAAGTTTCAATTTTGAAAACCCTAATTCCTAATTTATTCCTATTTTGGTTTTCTAAAATTATGGGATTAGTTATATTTCTTTTGGTTTTATTTCGATTATTTGTCATTTTAATCAACTAATTAATTCTGTAATTTACTCATGTGTGATTTACAATTAATTACTTTTATATTATATCTTTTAAATTAATTTAAAAGCGATATAACAATTATGTAACAATTTCACTACTTAATGTATTTTAGGAATATATTTGTGATGAATATTTTTCTATAATATACGGTTAATAATTATTGCAATAAATTTTCACACTGACATGTGTATGATAATTGAGTTTCCCTATATTAATTAATTTTAATATGTAATTACATGGATTACCTCATCTGATAATTACAAATATGCATTTTCCAAATGCCATTTTAAAATATTTTTTGTTAAAGTTCATTTATGTGATTTAACAAAGTGTCATATTTCCTTGTAGTGATTGGAAATGGGAGGTATAGTGATATGGCCCATTTATTTATTTTTCGGGTTCCGGCGAATCGTATCGTTGTAAATGACCTTCCGAGTCATATTTTCTTGTATTTATTTATTTACTTATTGTTTTACCCACCTAGATGGGTTAGTATATAAATATTGTAAATAAGTAAAAATACATCATTTCACTTGTGGTACTGTAGACTCGTTGATCCGTATACAAGATACAAGAATTAGGGACTTATGTTAGTATTTGATAAATACTTGTAATAGGTTCTAGGGGCCATATCATAAGTCTCTTGAAATGTGCATTACTTGTTTTATTTTTCATGTCATGGCTATGTTTCTGATTATGTGCTAGTATGCATGAGAAAATGAAAACAAAGTAATAATAATCTCACCCAATTAAAATTTACAAAAGTATCAAGCCAATTTTAAAGTTGTGCAATCAATCGCATCAATTGGGCACACCGTGATGGCGTGAAAGTTACAATGTTGCATTTGGATATGACAATGGATCATGTTGAAGTGATTTCACTCAACGCTAGGGCTGCATGATCAATCCAAGTAACACTTTGGTTTGGTAGCATCCTCAGAAGAGATGCTAGTTAACACAAGAGTTATGTAAAGTTTTACATAATTGCTGAAATCTACTATTATAATCGATTCGAAAAAATGTAGCAATGTCGCTGTCAATTTGGTTAATAGTCTGGACACAATATATTGTGAGATTTGAAGTATTAGTATTTACTTTTAAAGCAATTCTATTTGTAAGTGTTTTTAGCATGATAAAGCCATCGAAGTCTCTGTAAGTATTTTTATTATTTACTTATTTCTTGTAGAATTGTATGGCGCTCACTATTGTTACTTCCTATAACTGCCATGACTGAAAGTGCAAGCCGAATAACCGACTTTTGACTAGTGTCTCTCGAAACTTGAGAATCATTCTCAAGCAAAGAGAGAGGACTCGAATACGCAGCCAACAATATGTTCCCGCGTGAAACTCCAATGCTCTCCCATCTGAAAAGTGATCCACAAAAAGCGACAAGTCCGGATGTCCAATGTCTCATGTTGCCAATATGGAACTGCTCCAAATTCAATATGAAAAGGTAAAAGATAAGGACATATACCGGCACCGGAGGAATTTATTCAAAGGAAGCTAGAAACCTGAGAGATGGCACACAATCGTCTGGTGTTTCCTCGGACAAAGAAGCTTCTGTGGGAACTATTGGTGCCGCAAGCCCCTCGCTATCATTAAATGACTGGGCTCGTGGGTCGAATGACTCAACGCCTCGGCACTGTCTCCAAAGAATCGGCCGTGATCTCACCTCAAGTTTTCCAAACAAATTCTCCTTTCATGAACTTCAATATGCACAAGTTTCATGAGTTATTCCAACCGCATAAGATGATCACGAGACGAACTCCGGCAAGACTAAAAACTTCTACCTCTTCGTGGCTTTGGGTGGGTCCAAAACAAGAAGAAATTCAAGAAGAAGAAGAAGTTTGCCTAAAAGACTGGGCGTTCCGAGTAATCCTGTCATTGAAAGTGAGTGAGCTGTGTAGCGACGATGTCATTATTATGAAACCTCGGTCAATCGAAGTCACCCGCAGGAAAGTTCATGTAGATGATAGGGAAGAATGGTCTCATGACCGGCCACCTCATGTATGTATGTTATTGAAGTTTGTACAACTTCTACCTCTATCAGGCGCTAGACACCGTCATGTTCTCATATTTGTCGCATTACGCAGAACTCAAGTCAAGTAGAAGACTGGTAAGAGGAAATGGATCTCTGCTGTGGGAAATGGCGCCAAGGTTAAGTGCCCCTGGCAGAGAGATCCATTAGTTTAAATTCTGCCCACCGGGCCTTGCTTTTGAACTTATTCCTAAGCATTATGTACCGCAATTGGCAGAATATTTATCGCTTTTGAATAATGATGGTTTTTCATTTTCAATAGATCCCGATGAATTTAGATCACCGTGAATGGGGTAGTATTTCTGGTACCGCCTCCTTCAAAATGGTTCATATCGCTTAGACATAATTAATGCAGTCATATAACATAAACTTAAAACGAATAAGCCTAACGACTTAAAACCAAACATACCTATGGCATTGCGCACTAGGTCACATTAACGAGAACCTAATCAAGAAACTCCACTCCGTGAATACTTGAAGGTTTCGATTATGAATCATACGATAAGTAGTCTTCGCTTCTTTCTCCGGCAAATGTCGACCAAAATGCCTTTCACCGGCTTAAATGAAAGGGCAAGTGATTTATTGGGGATCATACACACTGATGTATGTGGCTAATGAACACATCTGCAAGAGGTGGTTATAACTACTTCATTACATTTACTGATGACTACAAGATACGGTTTTCTTTTGTGTATCATTTAGACACAAACACGAGTCCTTTTGAGAAATTCAAGGAATTCCAAAATGAAGTACAAAACCAATTGAACAAGAAAATAAAGATTCTCCGGTCTGATAGAGGTGGAGAATATTTGAGTCACGAGTTCAATACTCATCTTAGAGAGTGTGGTATTGTTTCACAACTCACTCCAGCAGGAACGCCACAGCATAATGGCGTGTCTGAAAGGAGAAATCGAACCCTTCTTGATATGGTTCGATCTATGATGAGCCTATCTGATCTACCGCCACTCCCTCTCGGGGGATATGCACTCTAAGCGCCGCACTTACCGTGAAACGTATGTCCAACCAAGTCACAGATAAACTCCCCATGAATCGCTAAAGCCTGGAAGATTCCCAAGTTAAGTTTTCTAAAGATTTGGGCCGTGAAGCTTATGTTAAGAGATTAACAAAAGATAAACTTTGCGCCCCTAAATCGATAAATGCTATTTCATAGGATATCCAAGGGAAACAGCTTGGTTACTACTTACCCGAAGCAGGAGAATGTACCTGATTAAGCTGAATGAGTATTCCTTTTTGAAAAGGAATATCTGGGTCTTAAGTACTAGAAGTAAATGGTGTTCATCTTGATGAAGCTCAAGCCGATGAAGTCAATATCGATGCATCTAATGCAAGAGGCATCCGACACACCTCACAAGAATTGGAACCTTCTTTCATAAGACCTAGCTTGGATCCATGTGAAAGTTCAGCTGAAGAACCAACCCTCAGATCCAATCAGGATCGCCACGAACCGCAGCGCCGTATGGTGAAGCTTTCATCATTGAGAGTGATGGAGCTCACTTCTTAAGCAAAGAAGCAATGAATAGCAAGGATGCTTCTTATTAAATGGCAAATTGCTGCAATCCGAGAGTGGGATTCTATGTACCGGTAATCCAGGCTCGGCTGGTCCTTGCTGGATTTACCAAACGGCCTCCGCCCTAATAGCTTAAAGGTTTCAAACAAGTTCAATGAGTGGACTAGCTTAATTTAAACTTACTGGCCAGTTGGCTACGCTTAAATCCATCCGATAATCTTAGCTATCACAGATTTCATGACTATGAAATATGGCAAAATGGATGTAAAGACCGCTTCCTCGAATGGAAATTTAGAGGAAGATGTGTACATGGTACAATCCTCCAAGCTTTACATGTCCTAAAAGATTCCAAGCTAAGGTATGCAAGTTGCAAAAGTCCATTTATGGTCTTAAGCAGCATCCTCGTTAGCTTGAATCTACGTTTTGATGAATCAATCAAAGAGTTTGGTTTCATCAAGAACGAAGAAGAATCTTGTGTATACAAGAAGGTGTTGGGAGTTATGTATCATTCATAGTCCTGTATGTCGATTACATACTTATCATTGGAAACAACGTAGAGTTACTAAACTCAGCCATGATTGGCTGCAACAGCTTCTCAATGAAGCGACTTAGGGCGGGCACAATATATACTTGGAAATAAAGATCCACCGATCGAGCCAAAGAGGTCGATCGACTTTGTCGACATGCCAATGGCGTACCGGCAGCGTTCAACATGAGTAATTTCCAAGAAGTGGTAATCTCCCCATGAGACATGGAGTTCAACTCGTAGAGAGCAATGCTGTTCCACTACTAGTGCCGAGATGAACGTAATGAAGGGCATACCTTATGCTCGCTATAGATCCATCATGTATGCCATGTCAGCAAGCACTAGACCCGACGTGTCTTATGCACTGGGTGTAACCCGCAGGATACCAAGCTAATCCGTGAAAGCCAATCGATTGTAGTTGAAGTGCATCTTGAAGTATCTCGGCAGGAGAACTAAAGATGCTTTCTTGGCTATGGTGGGAGATGAGGAGTTGGGCAAAGGATGGTACACCGATGCCAGCTTTTCAACCGACAGAGATTTACTATCGCTCCTACCGTATGTATTTTATCTTAATGGTGGAGCAAAGATTCGAGGAGTTCCAAAATGTAGTATCAAGTGTTTTATCTTTACCACGTAATCCGAGATATCGCAAATGTCTTCAAGCCGCTAAAGAAGCATGTTGGATAAAAGGTTCGCGATCAAACTTGGCGTACCCAGCATCAGGACCAATGAGTTGGTGCTTTGCGGACAATATTCTGGGGCAATAGTCAAGCTAAGGAACCCTTTGAGCAATATCACAAATCCAAGCACGCATTCTCGAAGTATCACTCCCCATTGCAGATACGCTTTCGATGGATGCCAAAGTATGTAAAGTAGAAACAGTTGACTGCCGTAATTTCCCTTTACTAAACCACTAAGTCGCAAAGTATGACGAGCATGCAGCGAATATAGTCTTGTGACATGCTCTGAAGGTGTTAGGTTAAGGACTCGTGTGATGTATCTATTGTGTTATGTGAACAAATATTTGAATATTATTGCTTCTTATATTCTAGTATATTTGTTTGCTATGTCTATATGTTTGATTTTACATATAATATACATGTAGTGTATCTCGATGAGTGAAAGGTTAAATCTCTAGGTTAGTCTATGTTTTCTAGAGGTAACAATAACCTATTAATTACACCTCTTCAAGCCTAGAAACATAGATAGCCAAAAGGCTCGGGGTCGACGCCGACAAGTAGACGGCTGCCATCATATGACCAATACGCGCTGATTAGTGATCAAGATTGATCACGTTAGCCTCGCAGACTAGATCAATACCGGCCGCCGGTTCTGGGTGGATCGGGAGCCGCATGACCAAAACGAATTCATAGAAGATATGTATATTCGCCCTATGACATTTGTTTAGAATTTTAGGTTCGTCAATTCTAGACCTACTTTATATATAACTATCCGTATATACAAGCTTTCCTGTTTCTTGACTATGACTCCCAAACGCTCCGCTCTTAATGATTATAACGGCATATGTTGGCCTGCCATAGTGAGTATAGCGATAGATGTGTCGATATATCGAGGGGATTTGTCCGCCCTACATATGCCAAGGAAGATCTCGTGCCTCTCACATGTACTTGGTGTACTGATTGTTTAAGGGATTTCATAAATGTTATTCATACTTAAAGTAAAGAAAGTTGTGGGTGTTTCATGACACACTTCTTATGGTTAGCCTACCATCAGAGATCGCTGATAAAGCGAAATTGTAAGATAATCGCCCAATGGCAAGTTGGGAGTGCTGGAAATCAATGAGAATCGTTCCATTTATTATGCCTGCTGGGCGACAATTGCGTAGCAAATTCATTTTACCGCTCAAGTTAAATGTGATTAGTCGTAACCTTAAAGTGTTCAAATTCTAGTACCGGTATATTACTAGTGTGGGTTCTCATGATAATTCTAAGGGTTAGCGAGATTGCTAGATCTTACTATTAATCGTTATAATAATAGTAATTGGTCAATTATTATTATTATACAACTTACTATTATTCGAGCCTCAAGGTCACTACAAGGATATCGCTGAGTTATATTTCTCATGTATGAAATTAAAGAGAACTATATAATTGAGAAATGTATTTTCACTCATAAGGGTTCTACATTTTATGTAGAATATCGATTGAACAAATAGAATCAATTAAATAGTTATTTAATCGTTCGAGTACTCTTTAGTATTTATCGATAACTTGAAAGATTATTGATATGTTGACTCACACATTTAATTAGTTTAATTAAATAGTTCAATCCTCATTAGCAACTCATTAGTGTCTTAATCTAACTAATAGAGTTAACGAGTCAAGCTAATATTTAACGGATGCTTATCTAAGCTTGCTTTTAACCTTAGCCCTATATAAGCAAATTTTAGGGTTTTTCATCATAAGTTTTTGTAAAAACTTTTCACCAAAAACCCTATAGCCCCCTTGTTGGCTCTAAATTCTCCCAAGAATTTTGGGGGGTTTTTCTCGTTTTGTTCATCCTTGCTTACTAGCATAGATTAGTTCTTTTGATTCAACCCCTCCTCAAAGGACTAACTAGAGATATCATACCATCATATTTCACAACACAGTCAGGGAAAGTCAAATTCCACGTTGTGAATTTGAAGCTGCGTGATTTTGTACCACCACAGACCGTAAAGTCCTCCTGCTCATATATCATCAAATTATATGTTTTTATATTGAATAATGCAGTATGCACTTTAAAGATCCTCGGAACTATGGATTTGTATTTATACTCCTATATCCATAGTACTCCTTTTCATCATCCACACTCTTCGGTTTGATTTTTGAAATAAAATTTTCTCCAAGGAGTTCAACCATTCTTCTATAGTCAATTGGTTCTTTTCTCTTCGCAAGGTTGTAATTCCTTGGTCAATTGCCCCAATGATGTTTTCTATAGGATGGTCCTTTAATTCGACCGGGCAGTAATTATAGGTCGACTTTCATCACATGTGTCACTAATCTCAAGTACTTCCAAAGATCGCTATCATTGTTAAAGCGCATAAGTGTCTTTGACAAGTGCAAAGATCATCGGTTGTTACAAGGCCATGAGTTGCAACTCCCGTGTCTAATACCTTCACATTAGTAGACTCCTCCATAACCTTCGAAGCCCTTTTGTTGTAAACTCGAAAGCACGATCAAGCTGAAAGTACCCCAAGAAGATACCTTCATCACTTTTGACATCCAATTTCACTGGATAAGTCGCTTTACAACTTCAAACATGTCGATTTGTCCCCGAGAAAATCCACCCATGTATAAATACCTAGAAAAATCATCCACACACACATACAGTTATTACCCCTCTTTCCTCCCTATACCTCTCGACTCTGTACGCACAATGTGCATCACCAAGTACACGAGTTGTTACCACCTGTTGTATCCTTGGGTGACAACTTTTGGTCTATTTTCTAGCATGACACTCACCACATTCTCTATCTTTTACTTCAAGCAAAGGAATCCCTCGGACAGCTTCCTTTGTAACGATCTGTTGAATGTTTCTATAGAGAGTATGTCCTGGGCCGTTGTGCTCGCTAGCTCAGCATCCTCGTCTTTTCTACTCATCATGGCTCGAACGGAGTTCCACATATAGTAGTTATCAGCTGATCTCGTACCATACATCACCGGGTGTTTCATGCCTTTGACAAGACATCCTTTCTACGTAAAGAAACCTTTCATACCCTTTGTCTCCCCATAGCTTCGACTTATGCCGACAAGATTTTGGTACCAACCCTTTCGACAAAAAGAGGACATCACTAAGCGGTAGACCATTAACATTTAGCTCTCCTTTTCCAATAATTTCCCCTTTTCCTCCATCACCGAAGGTCACATAATCACCTTTCAAAGAACACATACGAGTAAGATATGCCTCCTTACCAGTCATGTGTCTTGAGCATCCACTATCAAAATACCAACTTGATTCTGCTGATGTCTTCAAGGACGTGTAGGCTACTTGACTTACAGTGTTTGCTTTCATGACCCATTGAGTTTTGTGCGGTTGATACTTAAGCCTTTTCAAATTCATATATTTGTAACAATAAGGGGCAATATGACCCTTCTTACCACAATAATTGTAATACCATACTTCTTTCTGCCTATGTCTCCCACTAGTTGGGCGCTCTCCCTCGCCTTTGACCCTTGTGTCCAATCTCTTCGCCAATAATTTGTTTCTGTCTTGGTTTTGACCGACTTCCTTCATCAAAACTCCAATTCATGTGTTGTCCCCCTCAAGCGCTTATTTCCTTACCTTAAGTATCTCTCTTCCAAGATATGTGCTTGAATTCACTATCTTTACTTCCTTTTATTCAAATAAAGATTCACTTGAGAATTTAAATGTTGAATTTCTTCATCTCGAGCTCGTCCCTGTTTTCTTAATTCCTCATTCTCAATCTTTAATTTGTTCCTTTCTCGCATCCACTTTGCATAGATTGTAGTCAGCTCTTCCCATTTAGTGTCAAACGTTTATAGTGTTCAAGCACTTCTTCCAGAATGTCTTCTCATCCAATCAGAGTCACGCAGCTCGCCGCTGACGCATGGCTCTATGACTCCAGTGAAAGCTACAAAGTTGCTAACTTGATCTGCTTGTCCTTCTTCAGATTCATCATCACCTCGCTGTCATGAAGTACTGGATTATTTCTTGAGATAGTTGGGACATCGCTTGAACGCGCTCAAAGCCTTCACATTCTCCTGACCGAATCTCTTTAGATTTCTCGAACCGGCCTGCATCGAATTGCCTTGCCTGTCGTGTTTCTTCCATCTCGCTATTGTTTCTATCAATGACAGATAAAAGCCAGCTACCACCACCGGCGGTTCTCTTGTTGAATCTTTTGAGGGTTCAAGTTGAAGTTCTTAGCGCGATATTTATAGTTTCAAATCTTCACCATTTATATCCTCTCGGGGAGACTTAAAGAAAACATTTCTTTTTACTTGTCTCCTTCATTAAGAGTTATCTCTTAACGGCATGTTTTCTATCAATACCCGTCCATGCTGGCGAGGGTTCCATCTTTGCTTTCTTCTTCACACAATGTTACCTTATTGGTGCAAATCTTTGGGTAATGTTCTGAGAGAATTTTCTCACCAATTTTTCTTCTTCACCATAGGTTCGCTTTAGGGCAAATGACTCATTAGCCATATCCTTCGCTTGTTGTTATACATTGCTATAGACTCATCCTCCTCCATTCTTAGAGTTTCAGATGCAGTAGCACAAGCCGACGTCTCGACATTCTGCATTTCCTTCAAGGTTCCTCATATGTGGTTTTCAACATATCCCATGCGCCTGCCTTTACATATACTAATTAGCTTAAACATATTTAGGTCAACCGCAATGAAGATAGTATTCATAACCTTCTCATTTGCGCAGTGCAAGCCTTTGTTCTTCTGAATGGTCCAGCTCATCCTTCTCGCTTGATCGTGAGTACCTCTTCGTTGTTACTGGCCAGGGAGCAGCCTCCATCCAACACGCATAACTCTCCTGCTCTCAGATTAAGTGATTTCTTTTTATAGAACGAAGTCATTCTTGCCTTCCAAGAGGCATAGCTAGTCCTTGGCCAAGAACAATGTGGGTCGAGTCGCTGACCCTCCTTCTCCTCAAACCTCCACAGTACCGTATTACACCGATCTCACTCTTAACGGCGAGCCGCTTTCCGATACCACCGAATTGTGTAATTCCCTTTAATAACAACGGATGTAATTAACCAAAGCCAATGACACTCAAAGGCCAACAACAATCGTGCAAAGTAAACAACTCCTCAAAAAAGTAAAAACACACAGCGAGGTAATTCCGGGCCACAAACAAAGACCCACGGCCTGGGAGGCGTCATTCCGTGAAGGATTCCAATAATATGATCGTAAGAATTACAAATGTGGTCATATTTCAATGCTCCCCATTCTTCGCCCAATTAGTTACTTCAATCAATATATAAGCTCGCTCCTCTGACTATGTCATCAGCCCTCTCTATCCTCCTTCACTACACACTACTATCCTCCAGTATATTTCGCTAGAATAAAACCGTTGTAACCAAAAGTCACAGACTATTGTGGCTGCAGTTATTACTCAATGGAGTTTTCTTATAGTAACACCTCTTACATTCACCTCACACACACTAAATCCTCAATACGAAAGCTCTCCCATGCTTCAATACAATACGCCAGAATACACTCTTCTTGTTTCTTCTCCTCTTCGTCTGCAAATGAAGCTGGGCTGCAATATATCAGAGGCATGCACCATTTATAGCAAATATCGCTATAAACTAAAAACTTCCATCTTGTAGATAATAAATGCATCCTTTCCTTCTTGCAATTAATAAATGATTCGATCAATATAATGTATTTATTCTGTGACGGTATCTTCCCTGCTCCTTGATTTACAAGTTATGCCCATAAGCCTCCACCTCAAATCATATCTTCTAGATCCTCCGAGATCTTCTTCAAATATGGTAACACAATCTGCAAGGATCCTATCGGCCCCTCTAATAGTTGCTACCATCTCTGTCAAGGACGGGGTTGGTCGTGATGCCAAACACTGACCAACTATACGCACTAACACAAACAATTCTAGTTTTTTCATATTCAATTCAATTGTTTGAAAATCGATTTGAAGTCTTTTAAACATATCTAAAAATTTCCGAATTTTTATCAAAACATTCCACACAATTTTCTTGAACTTTTTCAATTGGAATTTTGTAAAAAACATTTACCAAAAATTAATTATATACAATAAAATATTCCGTATATCACAAAACTATTTTCGGGGGAGCCCTTAAACAATCCAAAATATTATGAAATATTTCGTAGATAGTTTCATTCCTCTCGAATGATGAAAATTGGTGGAATTTAGAACATTCTTTTAAATGCCTCAAATCCAATAAAAACGATTTGATTACAATCAAAACATGTTTTAAAAAACCCTTTCAATTCATGAAACACAAATCTAAATTCAAATCATCAAATATATGAATATGATGAACTTGAATAATGTATAAAATACATATTTATTCATGGATCAATTATTAATAACATTTATTCATGGTCAAGAATATATAATATGAAAATCGATATAATATGTGTTTATATAACAAATTATATATAAATGTAATCGAAATTATACAATCCTAAACATGCTCATATGATGCCACCGTTGGATAAATTACACAACTAATTCATAATAAACAATTTAACAACGCAACCAATATCGACAAACGTATAATAACGAATTACGAACATATATAATATGAAATTCATACACGCATGAATACGAGTACTTTACAATACGCTACCGGATATTAACAACTTTCTTCCTCACAAATTCTCCTCAGAATCCTCAAAGATCTCAAGCGGTAAATGCCTGCTTAGTCTGGCCACCAAGAGCGTTAAGGCCACGCGATTGAACTCTCATAATCTTACTTGCAATTGACAAGAATTTGAGTCAATGACTCAAAACTCCAAAGAGGAGAGAGAGGGAGGGGTGCTCAAGTGTTTTAGAGAGTGATGAAATGAAATGCTTAGGTTTTTCTATATTTCCATCTTTCCCTTATATAGTCCCGCTTGGTTTCGGCCTCCAATAGCTCGACTCGCTTTATGTCATCAGCCTAACTCGTCGCTAACTAACTTATTACTAAATCCAGTAAGCAATTTAACAAGTTACTAATAAGCTTCCCTCGTTAAACCATCAATTAAAATAACAATTTAATTCTGGATTCTTCAATTTGTATTTTACGTTATCAATTTAAAACTCTCGATGATTTCGCTGATTTCAATCAACTCCCCAATTTAACAATCTCGATTTAATTCCATACATGGATTTAAATACCCTTTGAATCGATTTAATTAGTTTTATCCAAATTAAATATTAAAATAATATTTAATATTCAAAAAAAATCATAGTCGGAGCCCACTCTGTGGAATTCAAGGGTGAAAGCTTACGAGTTCTTTTTATCTGTTTTTGTCATGACGTCATTTTGAGTATGTTTGTTAAGAAAATTTTATCTTTGTTTTTGTTTTCTCCTCAAATTTATTATTTTAATCTCGTGAAATTTATCGAATATTATTTAATGCCACATCATTATACGAGGTATAAAAATTATGCTTAATTTATTAATAAATCCTAATTTTACCCTAGTAACGTTTTAAAATATCATCGCAATCCTTAATTTATAATGCTCAATTTTAATTTAAGGAGATAAAAATAAACTCTACTCAACACATATAATTGTGTGTGATTGATTAGGAATTAATTAAAATTAATTGATCCATATAAATTGAATTCTTATTAATTTAAATTCTCACAAATTTTGATTGTCTATATATATATTACAAAATAAACAATAAAATTCTAATTTTTCAATTTTAAAGAACTGAAAACAAGGTTTCAGTTGTCAACTAAACAAAAAGAACAAGAAAAATGACCATTAAATACGTGCTTATCATTATTTTCCTCTACGTCACAACTTCTTTCTTTTGTTACCTTCTTATTTCACATCATCTTTTATTTAGAAGCCGTGTTCAAGTTTTGTTACATATTAAAACTACGTAGAAATAATATTGACTAGACAAAATCTTGTTAGAGTGTATGGTTTGTTTTTGGTACAGTAGTTCCACATAAAGAAAATATATATTTTTATTGGTTATGGTGCTAATGATGTTAATCCTTTTAAAAAAATTATTAATATATTCATGAACAATATACTCTAAAAGACATCTTTAAAAATTATTACAAATATACCCTAACATTGATATATTTATATATTTACGCATAAGCATAAATGAGATAAAGATAAACGCATTTCTCGCCGCATTTACGAATTTTTATACATCGATTGATATCAAGCCCCGATCGATGACATTTATCAACAACGACAACCCCGGGACGACGAACTCCAATGATTGGATCATCATCATTTAAGAAAACTAACACCTATTAGTGTCATATCGATGTTAGCACATAATCAAATGGGCGTTGTTTTTTTCAATGAAGATTTTACATTCATCATTTGATATCAGTTTTCTTGAAATTTTCTATTGTTCGGTATTTTTCTGGAACCATTACTGCATAATTTCAGCATTTATTTTGACGATTGAATTTCACAACTCATATTTATAGGATTTATTAAAATTAATGAACTACTAACAAATTATCTTTTTTTATTAGATTCTTTATTAGAAAATCTTATTATAACCACTCTACTATTCTTTTATTAGAAAATCTTATTATAACCACTCTACTTTTAACTTTAGTCAATACGGAGTATTTATATTAATCAATACTTCTAATTTTTTAGTTATCATTCTAGCATAATTTTTTATTTGAAAATAGTTGTCATTCTAGCATAATAAATACTTTTTACATTTTCAATGCATTTCTTTTTCGACTAATTTTTCTATTGAACTTGTCAACCAACCACACATAATTTTAATTAATTGACATTTTATATTTTCAATACACATTTCTGATTATTTTTACATACAGTTGTGCAATAAAATGACAAGTAAAAAAAATTGGAGAAAATATAAGAATTGTATGTAACTTTATAAAGTAAAATTAAAGATAAAATTGAATAATAGGCTACGATCTTTAATGTTTGAAATATAAAAATCAGATAAAAACTAAAGATTGTTGATTTTGCTCCTCTCACAAGTTTGACTTTGCTATTTAAAAGCCCCAGCCCCCTTGGCGGGTTCATTAATGTTTCTCGAGCAGAGAATTAGAGGGAGATATGGGGTGCAGTGGCCCCCTAAGAAATTGAAAATCATATTTTTAATGTTAAAAAATAAAATTTTATTATTTATTTATTTACAAATTAAGTTATTCGTCCCCCTTAAATTTTTGTAAATTTTTCTATATTTATATAATATTAGTTACTTCGCCTCCCCTTATATAAATTTTTTAATTCCGCCACTTTATTCAACATTCGTGCCAACAGTCATTGAGAAACGGCACCAAACTCCTAAGCAGTAGCTATTAGCTAAGAAAAGCTCTAGAAAGTAAGTGTTGAGCAGAGCCGCATGGGTTCGAATCCCTGAGTACATTTTTGGGATTCAATCCCAGAACTACTCATCACGCCACCGAGATTCCACCGACTTTGAGCCTACCACGAGGTTAGGCCTCACGGCTTACCTGACACCCATGCTTTACATGCTAGTAAGGGGCCCAAGAAAAAATAAACCTCCTTTAAAAAAAAAAAAACATTACACAAAAACAAACACTGCAAAATTTAAGGTATGGTATAGTACGAAGCACGTACTAGTTTTATGTTTTTTCTATTGATTGTTTTCATGATTTTCATATCATTGCAGAATAATGCATCCACATGTATTTTTCTTCCCGATACACTGCACTTATTTATGGTCAACTTGTACTACGTCAACATGCTTTCATGCGGTGATCAAACCAATCCAAACTATTTTATCTTGTTAAATTGTACTCACTTCGTTCGTTTTTTTTTTATCGTTCTCATCATTTGTCAAAAATTGCACACCAATCAATATTTCATTCAAGAATTAAAAAAATATGAAGACATATGAAAAAATAAAATTGTCTTTATTAAAATTAGTAATGATACAAATTGAATATACCGAAGAGTTTATATAAGTTGTGAGTTAATGTATGTAAAATGAATTGAATCCTTATCTACTAGATTAGAGACCCCAAATCGATCTAATGTAACACAAGAACCCTAAAACCAAAAGCTAAGTAACTCTCTAACTATAACATTCAACGGCTAGTGACGTGTCACTTCGCTATAAGCCTCCCATTCATATTTAAAATCTGGCCTCTCAAAACTCCTTAGTGTCAAATAATAATACTCTTCGGTCTTAAACATATTTCAACACTTCAATAAATTCTCACATCACCACAAACAACCCTTAAATTTGCCACAACACACAAAATCTTTTTTATTAACAAAATACCACAAAATCTGGATATTTTAGAATGACTCAATTTACTCCCTCATTAAACCAATCATCACACCATACTTCCTACCACCTTTCATTCCTCCTTCTCTTTTTTTCCCTACCAGATTTCATTCCCCCCTTCTCTTTTTTTCCCTTTCTTCTTCCACCGCCAGATTCAACTTTTTTTTTTCTTTTTTCCGTTGACTCCTCAAAACAACAAACATCTAACTTTATCAAACATTTCGCTTCCTGCTACCAAATTTTGGCCAATAATGGCTTAATTTTTCTTAGTTTTTTCAATCTGATTCGAGCAGCGAATTCACGACTATATTTTTGTCAAGCCATTGTTGGTGCTTACATATATGTAAAAGTAACTTAATATAATCAAATATAATATAATATACTATGCTATAACGTGTTATATTACTATATAATACGTTATGTAACCATATAAATGTAATTTGGTTTCAAAGATAACACGCTATAACACGTTATAATATGCTATAACATGTTATAATACGCTATAATCACGGGTTCCGTCAACGCTTTGATTATCTTGTTCCATCAATTTTAATTTTAAGAATTAAGAAGAATGTATAAGATATCTCGAGACATGAAGACTAAAGATAAAGTACATCAAAAAGTTTCATTCACCACAACCTATTTGAGTTCGAAGTTTATATATCAGATTAGCTTCAACAAGAAAAACGTGGTCAAGTTATTCGCATTTTAATCAGAGCATTCTCTAAATCAAGCAAATTTGGCGATATAACTATAGATCGTGACGCGCAACATTTGTGGATTTGAACAGAATTTGCATGCTCCGATCCTGCCAAGCAGCATTAGTACCTTAAAAGGAATTCTAAGTAGTCATATCAAAAATTCGATGCCTCCATGAGGCCAAAGTGGGTGCGCTTCCCTGCCCATTTCAGAAGTGAAAGCAGTAAATCAACATCAATAAATGAACATGAAGATGTTGTTCTTCTATCTCCCATTGCTTTATGATATCGACCGGTCATCCTGGATAAAGATATTGGATGATAATCTCAATACCGATACTGTTCATGACGGTGAGAAATAAGAAATGATGAATTTGACTACGCATTTAATGCATTTTCCGACGATGACGATTGCCCCAAGCGATCGCGATGCATTCACGGAGCACAATGAGCCATTTTAACGCTTTTGTCGATTCGCAACAAATGCTTCTCCAAATCCAAGCCGAGCGAGAACATCCACTAACAATTCTCCCCCCCACCCAAGATTCTCTTACCAATACCTGAAAGATACAGCTATCAGATAATATAGGAGTTAATATACTATAAATGTTATAATATCTTGTAAAGGCGTTATAATATGCTATAATTTGTTATAATATGATATAATATGTTATACTATATTCTAATTTGTTATACCATGGCATCAGAGGTACCTATCCACCCCAATCGGGAAATGTAACGTTACATACAAAAATCAAGCGTCATGATCGTTTAGTAATGTACACGAACACGGGACTTGCCTGGAGAAATTTTACCCAACAGTGTTAATCATCGACTTCTCCGGTTACGATATTGGTTTATGAAAGCAAATCGTGAGTTTCGCTAATAACACACTGCATCGGACTGGGGAAAGCTGGGAGTTTCATGCGTGGGACAAAGGGATGCTCATTTAGGGATTACCAGTGCTGCAGTCCACAAGCATCGTATGTTTGCCGCGCCTCTACGCAAGGAAGATACATGTTCTATGGACTTCGTGATGACGAGAGGTATTTAACGCTTGCTGACATTGCTCAAGTACGGGTGAAAAGAGGATTTGCATGGGGCTCAATAAAATTAAGGAGTTCTATACAACCAGTACACGCGAACATTAGTTACCGGAAAGCTTCGAAAAAAAGATCGGGGCCTGTCTGCTACAAGGAGTCAATCCATACAAGATCGGGCAAAGATACTTTTGTCAGTTAGAAAAGTCAAACTGTGAAACACTGATTTATCAATTGGGCAAGGAGAATAGTTGTTTAAACAATGTTTTTTGGCTTGGGGTCGTTGCTGTCATCGGGTTTTCAATCGAGCATACGTCCCCGCATACTTATTATTATTTCAAGTGGGTCGGTACTGCAAATTGTTAATTACTATCAAGCATGGACGGAAATCGTCAAATATACCCCATTGCTTTTGGTGTTGCGGCTACGGAGAGTGATGAGACGTGGTCCTGGTTTTTCCAACAATTGCGAATAGTGGTTGGGCACCGGGAAGATCTTCAGGTTTATATCCGACGCATCCATTTATCGGTGTCATTGCTCGGGGAGCGCTTCCCAGGTCGTACGGAATATGCATGTTCCATCCGGGGTTTGAATGTCGCAGTACTGCTATAAAGTGGAAGTTCTCGTGAGGAGTTCTTATATACCGCGGCAAAAAGCGCATACATCGAATTTGATTTCGAGGAATCGACGATGCTTTCAAGATCCACTAAGAAAAATGCGGTATGATTATCTTACGGACGCCGATCCAAAACGGGCACGGTGTTTTTTCCATCTAGACGATATAATACCACCACAAATATTGCCGAAGTCAATGAATGTCAGATTGAAGAAGCCCGTGACCCTCTATAGTTGGCACGCTCGAGGCCATACGGACGCTCCTGGGCTTAAACGGTTTCACGACGTTATACGGATGCATCACAACGGACAAACCTATGACTCCAAGCAAAGAAAAGCAATTAAGTGTCGTGATGACAAGTCTCGCCGAAGCTCAAAGTGTACCCAATTGATCATTCCAGATTTTATATGATTGATGGTCATCGTGATGCTTACTTTACGACCCACTTTGAGAAAAAGACAATCTCTTCCAGTCAAGCTCAGGTCCACGCCATTAGGTTTGCAGGAGCGCAATGTTTCTATTTACACTGTTTGTTCCAGGTACCAAATTATATTGTGTTATTTTAAGTTAAATGTGCTATTTTAAGTTAATGTTTTATATTAGATTATAATCGTTATATTGTATTATAATTTGTTATTTTAAGTTATCAGGTTATATTATATTATACCTGTTATTTAAGTTAAATTTAATAATGTCTTATTCTGTTTTTACATTATAGGTACTACACAATCAAGGCTTACGTGGCCGCTATCTCCTTATTCCAAAGACGCCTACCCACATCTTAAATGAATTCGACCATCATCCCCCGAAGATGTTATCGAGATTATTATTAAGCCACCCGTTAACAGCTGGGAGGCCGAGGAATAAACTAGATGTCACAGAGAGGAACCCCGCTTCAAATATGGGAGATGCAAGCAATTCGTCATAATAAAAATCAGCGTACGTGGAACCGAGTACGTGCCTGAAGGAATAATAAGTCATTGTAATACTACACAATTTCACATTTTATAAGTGTCTCCGCCTGTGAATAATAAGTCATTGTAATGTTTATTTGATAATTTTCAGATGATGTTTCTACAATTGTTTCACAAGAACGTGTCGCTACATTATAACCACCGTAATGCCATAAACTTAATAAGAATTTACATTCATTCACATAGTTCAAAAGAATATTTAGTTCAAAAAAGAACCTACAGAATGTAACATAGTTCAAGAAGTCAAGCATAGTTCAAAAAGTAACCACCAGAATGTAACATAGTTCAAAAAAGAACCTACATAATGTAACATAGTTCAAGAAATCAAGATATCGCCTTTTGAAAGTGGCTAATCAATGATGTTTTCAACTCTGTCGAGATCGCAAGAAACGCCCTCAAAGGGCTTGCTTACCGAGTTCGTACCACTGAATGAGGTCCACAAGAAGCCTTCTTCTATAATCCCCAAACCTCTCTCACATTTAAGTTCTCACAGACATCCTCTCGCATTGTCAAACATCGAATTTAACTTGCTAAGCATACACTCCACAATCGAACAATCCATTATTCATTATGTAATACCCACCATCTTAATTTGGAAAGTGGATGATCCGGGACTGCCCCTGGATCGCAGTCGATATCAGACAAACCGGGGCGATCACTATGCTTCGAAAGCACCTGTCCGTGAAAATCCTCTTCACGGAGCTTTATACATCAATAACCTTATTCTTCAGATCATAAGAATAGCAACCAAATGTGAATTCGCAACATTTTCAATCCCAACATAATCACAAAGCCTTCCCAAGCCTCATGTACTAATTGTTTATTCCTAACATCAGATTGTTATAGTTGATCCATATGCCCATGGAATTTCAAGTCCGCAGCTGCTTTCCAATCACATGACACTGACAAACTTACTTTCCGCATTAACCCCATACCGCTATACAAGGATCCCAAATAAAGTCCAATTTGTTGGTGACAATGGGCAGATATTCTCACTTTGCATGTCAATGCTTGTAGATAAAGACGCAAGGTCTAAAAGCAACACGAATAAATCCGAGTATAACATCATATAACTGAGTATAACACCATATAACTGAGTATAACACATTATAATTGAGTGTAACACATTATAATTTAGTATAACACATTATAATTTAGTATAACACATTATAATAACTGAGTATAACATCATATAACTGAGTATAACACATTATAATTGATTGGAACACATTATAATTTAGTATACATTATAATTTAGTATAACACATTACAATAACTGAGTATAACATCATATAACTGAGTATAACACCCTATAACTGAGTATAACACATTATAATTTAGTATAACTCATTATAAATTAGTATCATTGTCAAAGTCAAATACAATTTCACACTATAATAGAAGTCATCCGTAAAGACATTATACTCTAAAAGATTACAAATACTAATACCTCATTAAAAGCCATCCGTAAGTCCTCAAGTTAATAAGATTCAAGCAGTATTACTCCCATTTGCTTAACAATGGATACACCTACTTTTTACCCTTTTTCTTCTTGTTCTTCTCCAACCAAGTAGACAAAACCTCATCTTTACTTGTGTTATATGCATAATCAGTAGATGGCAAGTATGGATTTGGTAGTGGAACTTCAACACCAATGTCGACCTCAACATTTGTTCTTGTCTTCTCTAACGTCAACAGACGAGTCCGCCCTGCCCTCAAGGCTTCCAAGAGATATTCGATCAAAGAATGCCATTATTTGATTTATCAACCTCATCCCCATTTGCCTCGCTTTCGGGCTCAAATATGTCATAATCGATAATTCCAACAAACACACCGCATTAATAACATTTTCACTCAAAGTACATACTCTCTCCCAATCAACAATTGTTAACGCTTTCACAAATCTAATCGAAACTCTGTGATATCAACTATTCTTAAAATAATATTTTCTTAAAATTATGAACCGACATTACTTAAATTAGTTATACCTTAATTATATTGTTATACCGTGTTATAGCATATGAAAATGTTATACTAAGTTATAACATATTATAACGCTACAGGTCAGGTTATAATATATATGCATAACATGTTATAACGAGCAAAGTCGATATTATAATGCGTTATACTAAGTTACATACCGCATTATACAAAGATTAACCCCGCAAGAAAATCTAAAAAGATTCAAAGCTAAACAACAAAACAAATAACAACATCAAAACCACTCTAAAAACTAAAAAGATTCAAACTAGTGAAATAAAACACATACAACAACATCAAAAACCCGAATAACACACAAGCAACAATACCAAAAATTATTTGAAGTAATTAATCTAAATAATAATCAAATTAGCTAGAGATTTGAATAACTTACATATTCAAGCCTCTATGCTTTTTGGAGTTAATAATCTGAAAATTTTTGTGAGAAAAATGTTAGGCTCTGAGAATGGGGCGTTTGGGGAAATATCTTCAATGAAATAGGCGGGAGTAGTTTCAATGACAGCTTCAATGAAAGGAATATTTGACTTGGTGTATTGATTGATTTTAATGAGGGGTAAATTAGTCATTCCATATCCATTTTGTGGTATTTTGTTAATAAAAAGATTTTAGCGCCAGGCAAATTTAAGGTCGACTTCAGGTATTCTACAAAATTTCCCACTTTAATCCTATAAGCATCACCATTAACATATTAACAATATACTTTCAAGCCTCCCATGGAGCCGCCAAAAGTCCATCTCAACAAGAATGTTTAATACCCGCGCAGGGGGCAGTTTTGCTTAACAAATCACCCACTTCTTCTAAAAGAAACACCCAGCATAAAGACCTTTCTTTTATAAAGGGTCTTTCACAAAATGACAATCTAATTCGATATGTTTGGTCCTTTCATGAAATATAGGATTTTGTATCATCTTAATTATTTCATTGATCATTACATTTAAGCGGACTGTGAGCCGATACAACTATTCCATATCCTTCAATATGTAACTAATCCACTTTATTTCACAAGTTAAGGCCAGAAGCGACTCCTATATTCTCATTTCTGCATGGGCTAAGACCTCGCTATTACGTAAGCCATTTTGTGATTTCCATGATACCAAAGTCGAGCCTAATATTTATACCCATCCTCGTAATGTACTTGTAATGGGACATTTTGCCCAATCACAATCATAATAGGCTGATAATAAATACCATATCATTCTGTGCAGCATAAAACATACCATGCTCTTTAGTCCCTACTAGATACTTGACCACATGTCGAAATTTCTCCAATAGTTCAGGTCGACTTTGCATAAACTGACTCAAGAAATGTACACTATAATTCAAATCATGCCTTGTCAAATTGAGGTAAAGTAGTCTCCCTATTAATCTCCTATATGCAGGTGGATCATCAACTAAAGGTGAATCCTGATTATTGGCCTGCCAATCATGTGGAAAAGGAGTTGCCACTACACCAGTATTTTCCATCTCCGAATCTGTTATAATGTCTCTTATGTATTTCTATTGTGTCAAGAACATACCGGAATGTGATCTTGCAATCTCAATTCCCAAAAAGAACTTTACAACTCCTAAATTTTTAATAGTGAATTGGTCATGTAAAAACTTTGATCACAACATTTCTTCCTGTCTAAGAATAAGAATATCAAATATATAATCAAAATCATGAACACATCGCTTGTCTCATAATAAATAAATGACCATATCAGTTGGAAGCCATACTTAGTAATTTGATTTCTAAATGTCACGCCATTGCCAACACTATACTCACTATGACAGACTTTGCAACTGGTGAAAACTGTCAAAGTAATCCAACCCCTCAGTCTGGTTATAACCCTTTGCTACCAGCCTTGCTTTATACTTATATATGCTTTCATCAGGCTTCCTCTTAATCTTAAACACCCATTTACAACCTATAGGCTTATGCCCTGGTGGTAAATCCACTATTTCCCAAGTGTTGTTAAGTTTCAAGGCCTGAATCTCCCTTTCCATAGCAAGTATCCACTTTGTATGTTGCTTAGCCTACCTATAAGTATGTGGCTCTTTGAGCCAAACAGGCAATCTCCTCTTCCTTGTACCTATGATCTCTACATCTTTATCTATTACTTCACTAAATTTTTGCCTGCCAATGCTATCATTATTAGGCACAATAGAATCTCTATAATCTGAGATAGGTATCAAATGTTGCTTTGGAAATAAAGGATCAAATGGACATACAGTTTCTAAGAACTTAACATCTCTAGAGACAATTACTTCATTTGTTTTCAAATTGAGTAACTTGTAACCTTTAAGGTCAACAGGATATCCAATGAAAATGCAAGTAAAAGATCTATGATCAAACTTCATCTTATGTGGAGCATTATTAGTAGCATAACACAGGCAACCAAATATTTTTAAATGTTCAATATCTAGTTTCTTCATAAATCGCCCATATAAGGTATTTTTTCACCCTGTATTATAAGTATTCTATTTATCAAGTATGTAGTGTTGAAAATCAGATCTCCCCTGCATTACACGTGAAGACGAACCAAGATCACCCATCTAGCTACCTATAAAGAGGTTGATACTTCATCTCAACTACTCCATTCTGCTGTGGAGTATACACACAGGACTTACTATTCAATATCTCTTGACTAGAAATCAAATTCTGGAAGTCTATGTGAAGAAATTCTGCTCCATTATCGGTCATTATTCTCTTAATTTTCTTGTTAAACTGTCTGGCCAATCATCAACGTAAACAAGGATAACATCAGGCTTCGTTTCATTAATATGGTCCAAGTACATCTAATGTCATCATCAGAGTCAAGAAACCCCAGTCTTTTGCCTAGTCATTTATTGAAAACGTGATACACATCAAGCATCGATTTAGTTTTTGCCGCTAAATTTGCGGGCACACAAACAAAAGTTCTTTATTCAAATTTGGAATATTTACAACTTTACTCAACATTATTTGGGCACATCTCCCTAGTCCTTTAAAATTTAATACAATTTAACATCTGCAACATTATCCTTTATAGTACAAACTAAATTATTAAAACCAAGATTAACAACAAAATGCTCTATTAATTCCCGCTAAAAGGACCTTCGGCTTCAATAAGAACAATCCCCTATCCTCCTTTTCAAGGATGTCAAATATCGACGCCTCAAATTAACGCAATACAATATTCAGCAAAGAATTTGAAAATTAGACTATTTATCTTACTACTGACACCGATAACAAAGCTAAACCGGAATGAGGAAACAAACAAATAACTGTAACTAAAGTGATCATGAATCTTAATCATGCTAACATACCATTCTAATGAATTATTAGGTAACTAATGTGATAATATCATATCTAACTTGCTGTAGGTCTAAAATTTCGTTATAAATCATTATACATATGGATAAAGGGCCCCACTATCTAGTAAACCAAAGAATTGTACCATGAATCAAACCATTTTTATCCTCTTTGAAATGATAGTTCTGTGTCGATCAAAGTTAGCAAGTGTTGGCCTGCTTTTGAAAAAGTGATTTGAAGATGCATTTTCTCTCCCTTTCAAGTACTCTCGCCAACTTTGTCAGATCAGCTGTTGATCATACTTGCATATTCTCGATACTTAGTCTCGATCATCAATCCTACATTCCATAGGAGTATTCATTGTCAACCACACGCCTTCTCCTTTTGCTTTTGTTCTCTCACCTCGCCACCAATCTGGGATAAATTTTCAAGTTGAAGCAAATTTCTTCAAATGACATTTCTTCGATAGTAATCACATTTATAACCACTTTATCCTCCTTTATGAACCTCGACTCAAGCTTAAATGCAGGTTGATACTCCATTATTCAACTTTACATTTTGAACCCATTCTTGAGTAGCTACTCCTCTAATTGAACTCCGGCAAAATGGGCTTGCATTGGCAGTATACATCAAAGGGTCAAGAACATTCAACCTTTCCATTAATATTAGAAATCATCCCATGTTTTAGCTACAAATTAGGATAGACTATTACAAGAAGATTCAACTTCACGATTCAAATTCATCATTCAAAATTCTCATTAGAAAAAGCATCATCTTCTCTTCCTTATAATCTCCATACCTCAAACTTGCTTTCAAACAAATTAGTTCTTCCAAAGACTTTTATCTTATTAACCCTACAATGTAATCCTCGCCTTGCTTAGTCAATGATGGCTCTTTTTATCTCATATACCTAGACCAACATAATCACCATACTACACTCCTCGATCTCCTCCAAAGTATATAAGATCACGTATACGCAAACCCTCTTGCCAGTCTCCCAGACATGGAATTGAGGATTTAAAGAATCAAGGTTGCATTTCACTCCTAATCTATCGCTTAAAAAAGTATTCTCTCTCTTTCGCAGTTCTCGCAGAATTCTCCATTGATAAATGCACCTTGTCTCTAGCCTACATGAATAATCATTGCCTACCCAAGTACATATGCCCGCTAGCATATCGCTTACAGAACTGTTTCTCGAACGATCCGAGTCGCTATAGACACAACGGATCATCCATTTTGTATTTCGAGCCATTCACCGGATCTTTTGGGGGAATTTCCGCCATTTTCTTCAATTTCAAAACCTTAATCACTCAAGATTTTGCAACTATTCAAGATCGCATCAATTTGGATATCTCTCGATACCATCAAAGATTGCACAACAATCAATATTCTATTCAAGAATTAACAAATAAAATGTAATAATTTGTATAAAAATAAAATTATCTTTATAAGAATCAGTAATCATACAAATTGAATAAAAAGAGGGGTTTATATAAGTTGTGAGTCAATATATGGAAAAGGAATTGAATCCTTATCTACTATATTAGAAGATCCCAATCGATCTAATCTAATCACAAGAACCATAAAACTGAAACCTAGCTAACTCTTTAACTATAACATCCAACGGCTAGTGACGTGTCACTTCGCTATAAGCTCCGTCTATATTTAAAGGGGTCTTTCCTTTGAACCTCCTATATGCCAAATAATAATACTCCTCAGTCTTAAGCATATTTCAACACTTCAATCCTATAAGCATCACCATATTAACATATTAACAATACACTCTTTCAATTTGTTTATAGATTAACTAAAAGAAATAGTAGTAAAAAAATACATTGAAAATATAATATACCAACTATTTGAAAATATATCATTGGTTGGTGATAATTTCATAAGAACAAATTGTCAAAAGGTACATTAAAAATATAGAAGAACAATTTTCTATATTAAAATAACAAAAAATTTAACCTAGAACGACAAATAAGAAAAAAAAACGTAGGGAGTATTGAATATTTATATTAGCATTTTGATTGAATATTTATATTAGCATTTTGACTACTTTTACATTGTATATATATAATTTTATAAGTCTAACATATCTATCCTCGTTATTAGATTTTATTTGTCTTTCTAACCATTTGTATATAATTTTTTTATAATTCATTTCATTGTATAAAACAACATGTTATGCATATTACAAACAAGGCTAAAAGACACTCCAAACAAACGAAACTTGGCAAAAACATACATAATATATAAAAATTTAAACTGAAGACGAGAAGATGTAAGTTTGGGAAGAATCATCTGCGAAAAATCTAAGCTTCGTGTGGATCCAATAAACCCAAACAATACTCATAACAAAAAATATTAATTTCTGTTTAAAATCACCTTGCTTCCTTCACAATTTGTACATAGATTAATAAAAAGAAAACATAGTTAAAAGTACATTGAAAAATTGATAATGTAAAATGACGATGATTTGAAACTACATCATTCGTTGGTTGATAATTTCATAAGAAAAAGTAGTCAAAACGTATATTGTAATTATAGAGTACAATTTCTACGCTAGAATGATAAATATTTTGAACAAAAAATTTAGGCTAAAATGCTAAATATGTAAATCCTCATACACCTAGTACTCCAAACCGAGTAAAAAGTTACACGCTGAATGAAACCTAGAAAAACTATTCCCCGCAATAAAAAGTTAAGAAATCTTATTCATTGTCACGTGCATACAAAAAATTTCTGGGGAAAGGATTTAATAAATCAAGAATTTCTTTACGAGTTGATTGTAAATTTGCAAAAGAAATTTTACAAAAAGATGTTCAAAATATTGCATCCATGGCAAGTTTTATACTTTCTATATTTGACTTTGATATTGAGTATATCAAAGGAGATTCGAACTCTATACCGGATTTCCTAACAAGAGAATTCCTCCAAAACAGGACCTGACAATGGCACCAAAGAAAAATAACCAACAAAAAATTCCCTCCAAAACAACCTCCTCCAAATTACCAACAAAGTCTTTTCTCGATATTTTCTGCCAGTTAACAAAACGGGCACAAACACAACAAATATCCCAGGAAGATAAAATACAGCAACTGGCCACAATCTTGATAGATACACCACAAATTCTGAAAGCCCTAGAGTAAATCTCAAAAATGGCAAAATCAGATAAAAATGCTCCTTCAACATCCAATTCTCAAAAGAGCACTTCAAAATAAAGGCCGCTTCAGACACAACCATTCACTTTCAAACCAATTTCAAAACACGCTCTGTGACTCAAACCACCTACTTCTCCAAAACCTATTTCAAAAATACATACAGGACAGTTATCACACAATGATAACAATCCTTATTTTTATAAACAAAGTTTTCAAAATATTGTGGCAGTTGAACCATTATATCTCACCCCAAATCCTATTCAAACACTTTTAAAAATGTTTTCTGGTATGTGGTTCAAACCCTGGGATCTTTCAAAAACAAGGGAATATTATGAAAATATCTTGATTGAAACCCACTCGGTTGAAATAACTCATAATTTCATTAACGACCATACCGTCTCCTCGAATTTTTTACCTATAAAATATTAAAGTTTTAAACTCTCAACAACGCGAGTTCGACCTATCACAAAATCGGGAATTCCTTATGCGATCTCGATGCAGAGACGAAAACCTTTACTCGCCTATTTCAACTATTGGGATTACCAACAAGCTTGGTATAACACATTCTACGTCCAAACGAAATATGAGCCACTCATGGCTTATATACTTCACAAAATTTAATCCAAATGACATTCCAAATTGGTTCGTACAATGGTGGAAGAATCTTGGCCCAGTCCTTGAGATACTACCAAAGCAAGCATACGAGTCATTCCAAAGCTTTTCAACTAAAAATCCCAAGAGAAAAATTTTACATTTATTCTCCTTTGCTCCTCTGCTTTGTCCCTTATTGGAAATTGATTTCCACATGCAAGAAAGCAAATGTCCCCGAGTTAGAAGATTCAAAGTTCGACAAGGAAAAAACATGCAATGCATGGAATACAATATCTCCAAATACAATCCAAAATTGGATCCAAAGAAGATCAACCTCTTCAAACGCGTTATTTTTAACCCAAAAATCTGTCGCACAAGCCCGCCAATGAGCAGTCTGCATCAAAAATGACTATAAACTTATCATAGACCAAATCCTCTCGCATTATCTTTCACCAATACACATTTAAATAGCTGCCTCAACACAAAGGTTAACCCGCAGGTATTAAGACGACGTCTTCTAAAACGAGATCTAATTATTATGGTATATTCTCACAAATATAAATAAACCAAAAAGTGATATCTACACATAAAAAAAAATTTATCCGCATCTCCTTCTTCTTGCAGGAATCAATAGCAAATCACATACGATATATTCTATACTCTTACGAAAATAATTTTCAGAGATTAAAGTCAGTTTGTTTCAACCTCGCTTGCCCTCATGGAACAAATTAATACATAACAAGCAATACTAATATGATTAGGAAAAAACAATGTAAGAAAATGCTGTTAAGAGAAAACTGACAAGAAGGTTGTAAAAGACATGATGGCGGCGAACAAGTACAAAATCATAAATCAAGCGAATTTCACTGAAAGTTATTAAAAAGAAACAAATATATTCACTACAAAAAATTTCGATTCTACAAAGAAGGCCAAAACCATAGTCCGACATTATTTGTGGTCTCCATTTATTTCTTAAAAATTGTATAATCTAATTCGACTTCCATCTATAAAAAGTTTATGGCTAGGTAATTTGTGAGACACGCAAAAAAATTAGATCTTCTAAAGAAATTAAAAATTCTCTTAAATAGAAATCGCTTCTCAAACATCAGATCCAAATCTAACTGCGATCTCAATAATATTGTAAGTTTCAAACATCAATCTTTATTTTCGCTATACGTTTTCTTCTTTTAATTTTGCTATATGTTTTGTTTTAAAGAGTTTTATTTATTTTGGTATTCTTTTCTCCGCATATCTATTTATCGACCCTTCAATATATATATATATATATATATATATATATATATATATTATTTTTTAAACGTTTTTTTTTCAATCATTTATCACCATAATGTAAACTCGATAAATTAATACTGATTATTTATCAAACTCTATAAAGATAATATTTTAATGTCCCGACTTTATTAAAAATGATAAATTAATCATTCGCGCTGTCTTTTTCATTATTTCTACACACTAATACGCGATCGTTGCTTGGGACTAAATGTTCATTTCCTAATTTTCAAGAATATAAACGATAAAAGTTTGTATTCTAAGAGAATGATTTAAAGCGGTATTTTTTCCCCAAGACCTCAACTAAACAAAGCTTAGAAGATCGCTGAACTACTCAAACTTGGAGCAATTGTAAGAGGAAAACCAATCTCATCATATCATTGTATCTCAGATGATTTATACAGTACTTGAACGGGTACGAAGAAGTACATGGAGACTTTTCTAGTAAGTGAAGAATCTGGTTTATTTATGCTAAATGTTTACTGCTCTAAAAAGACATGTCCTTCTCGTTGCGTATTCTCAAACTCACAAAAGAAATCATCAATGCTGAAGGTCACCACAATTCCTGAAGAGGCTTTCGGAAACATCAACACCTTTTCCATGATCTCTTCTACATTATCAGCCTCTTCCGACCAAATAATATCCAGTCTTTCCAAGCTTCTAGCATTCTTCAGTATAAACATCAAAAGATCGATCTCATTGCTTACTCCTTGAAAACGAACAAATTTCATCGTCTTCATGTGAGGGTGAGATTTCCAGCTGACAATGCCCTCATATTGCAATTCCCAGTGCTCATCATTCCACTCTGCATCTTCGATCTAGGTTATCATTAAGAAGAAAAATACAAAAGAAGTCAACAAAGTGAACAACAACAAAAAGGAAAAGGTAACACAATTAAATTAGAAGAATGATAATGTTTGAATATTAAACAGATAGCTTCCAATTTTTTTTAGAAATTCTTGAATGGCCACATTAGTAACTTCAACCATACATGCTTTTAATTCAGAAGCGAGTTGAGATTTATAATTTCACATATACACATAAATCACTACTATTATCCTAAAAGTTGCCCTCTCTCTCTCTCTCTCTCTCTCTCTCTCTCTCACACACACACACACACACATAACTATTTCATAAAGTAATTTAAAGTTAAAGTGAACAAATGAAGTGCTTGATTTTAACTCAGATCCTAAACACATCTCTTAGGTCATATCAATGACTGTAAGGATATATGAAGCTTCCGAGAGACGATACTTAGTAATCGCCTTCTTATTTCTTTATTCCATAAAATCTCCATTGTTAGAAGAAAACTTCAATATTTCAAATCTTCCAAATTCGGCAGTAATATTTCAAAAACATCTCTTCAATTTCAAGAGCTATAAAGAAAGAAAGAAACTATCAAGGAAGGGTACATACCCGCTCAGAAATAAGAGTAAGAACCTCCAAATTTGGGCAATGGTCAAGTAAGAGAAACATGACCTGCGTGAAACGATTGAGAGTGGTATGCAACATCCTTAAATACTTAACGTTAGGAAATGATGTTGGTTGACTTGTCAATTCATCAAGAACATAAGAGAGGCTCTGTACAAATAATGGAAGTTAAGATGTTAGATATTCATAAACCAGGAGCATCAATAAGAGTAAAGCATCAGCCATAGATAAGACAATAGATTAATTAACAATAGTCTAGCAGAAGACCTGAGAAGTTCAGGCTCACATGGAATACACTTGCCCTATAGTAAAGATTTCGTTGCAGAAAAACAAGAAAATATTCTCCAATTGAGACAGAAAAAACTAGAATTATCAGACTCGGAAGAAATAAGATGGAACTTACCCATTTTGTATAAGCACATAATAATGATGTCGTACTAAAAACACTGAGCAGCCCAGACACTATTGAAAAGCAATGCAGCTAACATTATTGAGACATCCAACCTATCATTTACATGTTTCTGGTACTGTACTGCTTATTCCAGTTCTTGTTAGCTTAGCCTTTAAGTTCAGAAGCTAGATTTAGAAGGAGCTTCAAATAGATGTGCTACTGAATGGACCATACTTTCTCATAGCAACATTTATCCTAAGAATTAGATAAAGTATATCACAATTGTACTAAATGTAATCAATTCAAGTGATGAAGCTTTGGCGTTACGACCATCATTTTTTAACTCCCATCGTTCTTTTTTCTCCACTAATTTCTAGATAAGTATGAACGGTAAATAACAACAAATCACTAGAATTATGAGCACATGGTGTTCTAACGAACGAGTTAAGACCATTGAGTTAAATCCTTAAAACTTGGAGAAAATGAAAAATCTACTAAACAACATAATGACAGAAATTGAACTAAACAGATTATGAGATCAGCTGGCTTATAAGATGATACATGAAGAAACTGAGGGTATAAAACTACAAAAGAAAGCAGAATACGAAGTTCAAAAATACTGGAGTGACGTGAAGAATGACATACTATGCTTGCAGCAATGTGTATAATTTTTTACATATTATTGCAAAAATATCTACAACTAAGCACGAGTAGTATATAACTCAAATCTCAATAGTCGGAACATTTATACTTGGAAGAAGAGATCGAGTGCTTACATATACAATGTTCACAGATAGGTGGAGAACAGTGACATTCTGAACATCCTTTAAAATTCCACAAGCAATCTGACCAACTTGGCGGTCGACCTCATCATTAACTCCATTAAAGCCAATAAATGCAGTTTTCAAAGAGTAAACATCCTCCAGGATATATCTCATTGCAATGGGAGCTGAATACTGAAAGAATACTAGGTTTGGACACGAAACCTTAATCACGAAATTAGAAAAATCATCAATCTCATCTTGATGGAAGTCAAAGATCAACTCTTTAAGATAAGTTGATGAGAAGTCCAAGAAGCTAAATCTCCCAGCTACACAATCTTTCAAACTCAAACTTTCAAGAGCACGACATCCTGAGAAAAGTCTTTGAAGCAAGTCGCTATCTGCAAATGCAACTTCGTATAGTTCAAGAGATCTAAGCCGATTAAGCCTCACAACACTAGGAAGTTGCAAAACTTTGTCCACTAGAGCTATTCTCAAAACTATTAACGAATCATTCACTGCAACACAGAGTGGTAATCTAAAATCCCTGGATGGATGGAATTCAATATCGAGTTCTTGAACGTATCTCCCTGCCACGAGACATAGCCACATCAAGATTTGAACCGAATCGAAATCCAACGTTCTAGAGAGGAGGCTAAATCGAACCAGTCTAGATTGACCTTGACGAATTAGGAGCCGAGTAATGAACCTTGTTATATTTTCAATGAATGCATGATTAAATGGAATACCAACGGGATGTAAACTGTAGAAAAGGTCTGTGCGAATGTCTAAGTAAGGCATGGTGATCAACAAATGGTTCCATCGCCTCGACGAGAAACCCAACTCCACCAAGTCAAATATTGGAAGACAGGAAAGTTCAAGGATGTTATGAACAATGTTATCAGGCAACTTAGTTAATCTATCTTCATTTGGCTCCATTAGATACTCTGATTTTTGCAATTATTATTAGGATTTGATTTTATGTAAAAGAGGAAGAAATCTTGTTTTATAGAAATGTTGTTGTGACTTGTGAGTGACATTTCGTCGAGCATTTGGCATGCATTGTCACGCATTTAAGTGGGCATGGGTGCACTACATAGTATCACAGTGTAAAAACATTTTGATACTTCCGGCTTTTTACACTGCTTTTTAGCTTATTTGCTATCAATTCAAGCGAAAATAAAATACTAAAATTACATCGAAATAAATCAATCTAAATAATATTTAACATTTATTGTTAATTTAAAGCAGAAATTCTATTAAAAAGACATTAAATGTATTAACGCTTATTTATTATGCTAAAATGATAATTATTTTCAAACAATTTTCTTTTGCTAAAATGACAACTAAAAAAACGAAGGGAGTAATGTTTTATAGTTTAGGAGTGAAAGTACCTTTGTCGTCACACAACAAGTATCAGATTCAAATAAGCCTCGGCAATACCGAGGCGCATCTGCATTTCATTTTAGCGCTAGATCGGCCACAATCACCGCCTACATCAAGTACCGAGATTATCACCAAAGAAAATACAATAACCCGAAGTGGAACGCCGTGAAAGGGGACAACCTGCCCAATCAGAATCAGTGTACACACGTAAGTTAACGTATGGCAGTACGCAACACGCATACCACGGACTCGGGTACTGTGATAATCAAGAATGCTTTGTACAGTCATATGGGATCTAAAGTAGGCTGCATTTAACCGAGAAGCTCGACGACAAGAAGGTAATATCCGGACGAGCTTAATGCATGTGATATCAAGAGCACCTATGTTGTTGACTCCGCATTACGGTGGATCGTTGAGGAGCACTACTCTGACCGAATTCGAATCGACTGGGGAGAGACATGCTAACCCACTCACATCGGTAGGCGTATATTTATGTGTAAGATCTCGGTATATTTTTTGCTAAGAAAGGAAGAGAGATCCAGAGGACCAAATTTAACGCTGATGCCCAAAAATTGGGCGAGGGAACCCCAAGTCAACAGTGGAAAAGGCATTGTTGGGCACGCAGACACAATACGAGCAAGTGAGATCTAGAGGAACCAGCCGATGATTTATATCATCACGACAGAAAAGATATTAACGGTGATGCCCACTACGAAAGATAAGCTGTAGCCCGCCTCGCTTGAACAAATCCTCGATCGAGGAAGAAAAGGAGAGAAGGTTCAAACCAGCGCGAGGAGCTTCGTTTTGTGCCACATAAAGATTTGTGTGCGCGACAAACATGATTAGGAAAATCAAAGTTGGATAAAAGTTCAGTGAGGTCGTTTGAGGTACACAAGCCAAAATGTGATGACCATCGAGGAAGACATTTCTTAACATCGAAAGTTGACGAATGTGCCAATCGCAGATAAGCACGATCAAGAATATGCTTAATGGTAGCGGGCTTAATGACCGGAGAGAAAGCTTAATATAATCAACACCAGATAATCGGTTAACCCTCGAAATACCAACCGAGCTTTCAGAAATTAACGGGAAACCATCAGCGCACTTAGTTTAAAAAATCCATTTGCGCCTAACGAGATTATGCGGGCTGGCAGTACCACGCATTTATTATGAACGGTAGCGTTATATTCTTCTGCATTATAGCCCACGAAATTCCGAGAGCATCGCATACGAGGTGTGGACATATGTGGTGCCGGGGTCAAGAACCGACTTAAGCAGGGAAAGAATGATACGAGGTTGAGCATTCCTAACTTGCCACGAGCGACTCATGGAATGAAAGTATCAGTGCGGCTATGTGAGGGTTGCACGAGACGCTGGGAATGAGGCCAGCAAGCGGAAATCGGTGAGGAGCCACAAAGTGTGTAGCCGTGTTTCGATGAATGGATGGTGACGCTTCCCGAGCCAAGAGGCGTGACGATTTAAGCGGAGCTACGAGCAAGACGTGTGGAGCCGTGCGCATGGGAGCGAGGCGAGAGGTTACATTAGGATCGGGTAGCGACGAGGAACGGTAGTCGCATGCGACGGTCGGAAATGAACATTAAAATTATAGTTAGTAGGGAAGAGTTCAAAGTAGCGGGAAGGAGACGCGATAAAAGGTAACATAACTAACACACGCTCTAAAACGAACGTGGCGAGAAATATAGACACGTTGATTAACCGGATTCTGACACCTAAAACCTTTGTGTATGGGCGGCGGCCAAAAAATACACGGCAGACCCGAGGAAGATTTGGGCGTTGTTTCGACCAGACTGGGATAGCATGTGTATACCCTAAAAACTCCTGAGGTTAGAGTAATTCGGGGAAGTCGCAACAAGTGCTCTCGAGGGATATATTATTTAGGGCTCTATGTAGGAATAATATTAATCAAGTGTACAACATATTGTAAAGTCACCCAAAAATCAAAAGGCATACTACTGAAAAGAAGACAAAGAATTTTACCGCCTACGTTGTCGATTTTTGCTTAGCAATCCCGCTTTTGTCGGCGAAAGACTGCGAGTAGCGAAATTGATGCCTAAATTAACGGGCAAGGTTGATTCTAATTTATGATATTCACCCACCTCGTCACATTTAAACGAAAAGTTGGTTCAGAAAAGCATTTTGAATATGTGCATAAAACCTATCAATTTATTTAGGCGTGGTCACTTTTATGTCGCATGGATAAAGACCAAGTAAAATGAAATGTGATCGATAAAAATAACATAATAACAAGATGCCGAAGGAGAAACAATCTGGGACTCATGACATCGAATTTAATTAGTGCAAATGGAGCGGAAACAGTTGTAGTAGAATTAGAAAATGCTAATTTAGATTGCTTCCCAAGTTCGCAAACATTACATAGGGTGGTTCGAGAACACAAAGAGTAACTAATCTGACTACGCCTAACTAAGCTTTGTAACACATCAGACTGGGCGGCTATGGTCAAGGCGACAAAGAGGACGAATTGACAATCATTTATCAAGTGGGGCCGGCGAGACACGGAAGATACAGTAATAAAGCGCTTGTACGCATCGAGGGACTCGAATCAATAAAAAAGAGGGATAGAGGAGCCGATCAGAGAGAGATGGTGAGCGAAGAGGATATAGCGAGCCAAATAATATCGCACGTGAGAGTGAGTCAGCGGTCTCGGGGATCCTCTCAAACGAAAAAGTTAAGCAGGACGAATTCAACGGTAATTATTATCAAGACACAACTTTTGAATAGAAAGTAAATTTTTAGTGAGAGAGGGGACAACTAAGACATCGTTAAGATGAAGAGTACACTGGGGAAATTCAAGAGAAAGAGTACCAATATGAGATATAGTTAATAAGTTCCGTCATACTCATAACTTTCTAAGAACCGATATACGGAACAACAGATCGGGTAGCAGTAGAGGTTACCTCCGTCATATGGACGACGCACCGCTATCGATACCACCGGACGGGGGCTCTGAGATACCGAACGCAACAAAGGAGCTCAAGCCGCGAGGTATATGAGCGACAAACCGCCGAGCCGCATTCCATGATCGTAGATGACGGTGGTCAGGCTGCAAATCTGACATTGATTACTTGAGCGAGATGAGGATTACGACCAGGCCGAGCAAACCATCACTATGGCCATCCCCGCGGTAGGCTCAAGGGTTTATTCCCCCGGGAGAGCCATACGCTGTGGTAGCGCGGTCGGGCTACTCGGTACCGATTGTTGTGGTAAACGACACGGCCAGAGTTGAACCGACCGCTGTCATGAGCGCCTCGGTTCGGGGCAATGTCAGTTGCCTCGACGCCAGTCAAGAAGAGCAGACCATTGTCAAAGGCAGGGTCGTCTTCGGAATGAGTAACTGACTCGGGTCTTCTTTCGCTTAAGAGCACGTGGACTAAGCCCAAAGAAACGAGTTATTGTACAGCGCAATACTATCAACAGAAAAATGGAGTGAGTACGGAGAAGGTAATCCCAAAAGAATTTGAGCAAAGAGATCGCTCTCAAGAAGAGGCTCACCGACAGCGCGAAGTGAGCAATAAAGGCCGCCAAGTCATTGTGAGATAATCCGTCATTGTGAGAAAGATCTTCACGAACGCCTAAAAACTGTGAAATGAGATTCATGCGAGAGTCGAGCATCATCTCAAGAAAAGTCGATTAAGCCAGCTGTTTCTACGCCTACACGCACCAGAACAATCATGATTTAACGGTGTCAAGAATAGAAGAGAGAGTTTAGCTGCGGAATCCACGATCGAACCAAATCGTCACATCAATCCAAATTTCAAGTCGGGATGATCATCACTCGTGACGCGAGAAATGGCCGACAGGAAAAAGTTTTTGGTCGCCTAAAATTTCAGAGATGACTTTCTTCCAATTAAGATATTGCATACGCCAATTTGAAAAGCGACGGAATTCCATGACATTATCGCGCTGATGCGGATAGATAACGCATGCGGGAGCTGTTCGCTTGTTCGCGCGTGAGCGATGCCAAGCGACGCTGAGGCCGAGCAACGGACGACGTATATAATGCAATATAAGGAAACTTCAAGTGATGAAAAATGGGCAGCGAAGGAGAAGAAAAGTGAAGAAAGAGGGGTGAAAGGGAAAATAGTTTGTGCAAATAAGGAAGGTGAAAGCGGTAAAAAAAAAGATTGGTATAGATCAGATCGCTCATATACCATTTAAGGCAATAACAATAGAAATAATTCTGGCTTATCACAACTTGTGATGCCCGATGCTATATTTATAATAAAGAGTTCATACAATACAAGGAAACTATCACAACCTAATCATATTAACATTATGATAATTACAATAAGAGAATAATAAGGTAGAGAACATTCTAGAACCAAGTATAATGTATTTATCGCTAACAGAACACTCAATATATATTGATAGAATTTTATATTCATAACTTGAATAAAACAATCAAATATGCACATAAACAGGATCACTTTAATTTATATATTTCAGATCTAAATTATATATTACAATATATATGAATATAAGAGGAGTTACAATGCACGGAATATTACACCAACAATCTTTCACGAAGCCTCCTTTGAATTTCAATTGCTAGCATCATGATTTGGCAATGCCTCTATTTGGTTCACACCAGTGAGGGCCGAATCCAACACTTGAATTTGCTGTAACACGCTGGAGATCGATGAAAGAATCAAACAAAACTATCATAGTGGCTGTTTCTTTGTAATTGATATTTTCGCCTCCTTAAGTGGAGGTTGTGGGTCTAAAATCTTTCTCATAAATGATAGGTTTTTGCTTCAGGATTTATGTCATAAACCTAATAAACCCCATATATATGTAGTCTTATTATTTCATCTAAAGCCCAACCGAATAAGCACGAATGGACGTTTAATTACTAACTGCTATAAAATACTACTAAGAAGTTATTAATTACAAGCTCAATTCAACTATCAATTAATTTAACTAATTAGTTAATTAATTCGGTTTATTCAATTTATATTTTTACATTATTAACGCAAAATTCCCACTGAGAATACCTGCCGATTACAATCAACTCTAATTTAGCAGTATCAAGTATATTTCATACACGTAAATATAAGTCAACGCCACCGTATGTGTGTGACATTCTGTGCTCAGATAATAGCAATGTATAACAATATAATGCACTCATTAATATATTATAACGATTATGTACGGAATCTAAAGACCGCATAACCCACGGTATTATTAGCATAACCCGACTAGTAATTTAAATGACTATAGTTGAACGCTCCCTTTATGTAATCGCATTCACTAAACTAGTAAATGAATCGTTACAACAATCGTCGAACAAGCATAATAATAATCTAAACCAATAACTATTCATTTCCAACCTTCACTTTCTTTTGGACGACATTTTACAATTTCTTTGTCTCAAGAATCTCTAAGCATAAAAGCAACTGTATAAGAAGTGTATCATGAAACACCCACCTACTTTCTTTACTCAACTATGAATCATATTGATGAACCGGGACAACGTCAGCGCGCATAATCTTATTACGATTCTCCCAGAAATTTGAGATCTACCTTGTATATCAAGGATGGACAAATCACCTATAATATATTAACATCTATCGCTTATATTTAATTTGACACCCTAACATATACTGCTACTTATCCCCTAAGCATATGACGCTTGACATAGTCAAAGCACACAACTCATATAACACAACTCATATAACACAACTCATATAACACGTATAGTTATATACGTAGGTATAAGAATCGCTAAACTTCAGCTTGTAATCAAGATCTTACAGGGACACAAATATACATATCTTCTATGATTTTGTACTGTCAAAACGCCTCCTTAGTTATACAAACCACATCCCATAAGCATTGATTAGACTTACAAAAGTCTTCACATCCAAGAAAATTGATCATCAATCAATCACTAAGGCTGGGTCATCAAATGCTAGCTTGCCCTAAACCATCAGACCGACCAAGGAAAATGGCTATCTTATGTTTCTAGAACCCAAGAGTGTTCTCTGTTAACGTCATGGCGTTGCTTCTCTAGAAATCGCATTTACCTCTCGAGATTTATTATTTCAATCATCCGTGGAATAATAAAATGATTACATGAATGAATTGTAAGATTCATGTTATCGAGTTAACAATCGATTGTAAGACAAGTTAACTACCTTGCTCAATCTCAATCGCTTAACCTATTTTAAAAATAAGTGAACTAGCTCCCATCGAACCTTGCATTTTTCAGCTTTCTTCTTTGATTTCGTGAAAGCCAAAACTTAATCAATCACATAAGAAGATATCAACCTCGGTGATGAAAGTTCGAAGGCAAAGTTGATAACAATCACATCCTAAACTAGAACGCCACTTATGAGTCTTTACATTCATTCACTCGGTCTTCAACTACGGAAGGTGGACGTAAGCAAGATTATCCCAACATAATTATACATATCTGGTGGGAAATAACAAGCCACACAAAGTTCTCTGCTTTTGAAATCGCTGGACATTACCATCTAAGTCCGCTTTCTTAAATACCCACTAGTTGGGTATATAACAAGGACACAAAACCTCATATCGTATATATAGCACTATCTCAAAGTTTCAGGGCGCTTAGCCATTTCTGTTATTATTGGGTAGGTTTACAACACAACCTAAAAGCCGCTCAAAACACATCTATTTTGTAATAAATTCATATTCTTCAAATAAACATTACCAACAATACAAACGACCGATCAAGCTGTACATCGAAGTTCAAGATTCTTTAGTTTACTTTCCGAGTATACTGTATTCAACTCATTAATTAATTACTTACCATCATTACTTTCTACTGATAATATAGCACGCCAGATAAGTAGATTGCCGAGTTGAATGTAACACTCCCGCCCGGCGCATCGGATCGGTAGGTTGTTTACTGACACCTCACAAACCACCACGAAACATTCCAAAGACGCTTTGTCCTCACTCACGCGTCACTAAGAAACTTCAATTGGTCACCCATCCATAATTACCTCTGCAGTACCAAGCATGCCAATAATCGGAGTTCTTACGAGATGAAGTTCTAAAAGAAAATGCATCTTACGATACGGGTAGTACCAATCAACCACAGGTCGCATTACATGAAATCAATAGAACAAACTTTTAACTTAAAAAGATGCATTTTCTCTCCTCTGCTCTCTCTCGCTTCTCTTTTCGCTCTTTTTTTCATTTCTTCCCGCTAAGCAACATTTTTTAATCTCAAGTCAGATCCAAGCCTTAATGACTGGATTAAAATCACAACATACGCTTAATTTCATACATGAAAACAACATCTCTACTCTTCTTTGTCTCCAACAAGAACTTAAAAAAACAAAGAGTTATTCAACAAGAACCTAACCCACAAATCTAGTAAATTCAGTTGTTTCTTATACTTATCAGCCTACAACCGAACATTCAGAAAAAATATTGTAATCATGGACCAAAATCTATAATTATAATTTTTCATTCTAGAGCCAAGTTTAAGTCAAGTACAAACGGGAAACGGTGAAACGGCCATGTGAATACGCTGGTGAGGCATTTGAAGTTCAAGCTAATCTTCCAATTCTTGTTTACCATCTACTACTCCCTCCATTCATTTTTAATTATCTTTCTAGACTAATTTTTTGTTTCAAATTGCTTGTCTTTCTAGCATAGAAAATTGTAATTTTACATTGTCGTATTCCTTCACTTGGGTCAAGAATAAGCATCCACAAAGTGATGGAGGAATGCTTCAAACTAAATGCCTATCACACATGTCAAGGAAATCCAAGACATTTATCAACAAAGACAAAAGCCCATGATTAGAAAACAAGCATAATCGAATATAACCAAACTAAATCCCTTTCACGCATTCTACCAAACAACTTATCAGAAGTAGTTAATGCCACCACGTAAGAATAACAGAGAACTTTGGCCAGAAATCGAATGCTTTAAACATCAAACTAAGGCTTCATGAACATTAATTTCTTAAACTGATTGCCTCCCAACCAGATGCTTAGACTTTTGCAGAGCAACCCGATTCCTGCATGATAACAGTTAACCGGACGCTTAAGCACTCTCAAGCAAAGGTTCAAATGAACCAGAAGTGCAGTTTCACCAGAAAATATTTTTTAAGCTTTTATTGATTTCAAGTTTCATAGTTTCTAACTCCATTGGGTCAAGCCTGGTTATATGTTGAACAGTAGGGCGATCAATACCCATTATTTTTTTTACTACTTATTAGCTACTTAACTCCCTCGCAGAGTTAATAGTCAGTAATGTGCCTCCCTGAATGCACTTGCTACGAATAAGCCAGGCTCTTCATCTCCAAAATGGTGTATGGAAAAGTGTCCGCAAACTGGGGCGCAAAAGATAAGAGCCAAAAACAAGTTCAACTCAATTAAGACCTCCCAAGACCCCCTCAAGGCCCCGCCCCGATTATTATTATCAAGTATATTATCAAACCGAACAAATGAGCTATGTTTAGAACGAAGCCAGACACGCACTGCTGCAGCAATGATTCTCATGACTTCACTTTTACACTTTTAATAGAGTAAACCATCATATAAAGTTGAATCACAATTCACCTATGTCCAATGTGGTTTTGAAGTCACACAAAATTTGCATTCATTCTCCAAACAACTCTACATTTAATGTAATTTAAAACAATCGACAGCAGCGATAACTGACAACGACTAACACCCAGATATATGAGCGCCCAAGCATCTTTGAACCTTCCTTTTCAGATCGGGTGATGTTCTATGTGTACTAAAGCCTGCAGCCTCGCGACCTCAGAACCCATTCTTTTTACCGTAAACAAATCTATTATTACCACAATACGTACTAATCAATACTTGCCTCGCTCATGGGCGCGTCCCTGCCTGCCAGCCGGACACTGGCCCGGTTATTGAGATTCCTCAAGAAACGTGCCTCATTTCTCCCTTAAAATTTCATCTTTAGCTCACATAGTGATTTCTCCAACTTTTAACGAACTCTCATTAATGCTTACTAGATTCAGCATCTTTTCCAAGAGAGTCACAAGAGCAAACCATCCCTGCCTTACTTCTGCATCACTTATTCTATCCAGGAACGCGGCGCTTAAACCCCCAATGTATTTAACTATGATTACAATTAGGTTGTCCCTGCCGAACCTAGTTCTCGTGGATCTCCAAATGCCTAGGGGTCATTTTCCTTCATAACCATATTATCTAACGGGCTTCGCCCCATTCACCGATGATTTCTCAACTAGTTCTTTATTTTAACCCTCGTTACCGGATCCGTAATGGGTTCTTTGACCTTACGTGAGTCACAGCCATAACTCCAAATAGACACTGCCTAATGGCATTATGTCACCTTAATTTATACGTCAGTGACTTACCATTATACATATGGCTTGCGTCCGTCCAACGGCCGATCGATCGTCACAATGTATGCAATCGGGCGGCATCGTCTTCTTTCCCATCAGATGTCCTCGCTAAATGTGCACAACCATTCACCTCTTCTCCACATTTGTCCAAGCATGAAGCTCGTGATTCCATAGCTGACCTAAGAATAATCAAGCTGCTGAGGACTTCACACAAATGCATTCCCAAAGTGAAAATATATCCACTTCAGACTTAGAATCCTTTGATATCCGACATTCATCCTGCACGCTGCATCTTCAAGAATACCGGATATCTTGTATAACGTGAACCCATAGTTTCGAGCGTATCTCAAGTATTCCGAGTAAAGAGACTATCGCGCTTCCAATGTTCGCTTATCAGATTACTAGTATACTCGCTAACTCGCCGATTTTACAGAAGCAATATCGTGACGAAAGAACTTTATTTCAGTATACTTATCTACCTATTATTTGAATACTCTCTAGTCAGCGAGCCACGATTTTCTCCTTTATTCGTGTTAGATGAATACTTAATTTCTTATATCCATAGAGTCTTTGAAATTTCTTTCATCACCTTTACTAAATTTATTTAGTATCATGGCCAACATAGCGTGTTTGGTTCAAACTAGTCCCCTCAAGGATTTCTCAATCTTAACCCCCAAAATGATATCAGCCCATGTCTTCATGTCAAATTACCAACGTGTCTTTGTCGACTGGGGATTACTTTAAGCGATTGTTCTAATGAACAGCTATGCTCAACGTGAGACATAGTATGACATATCCATCTCATGGGTCTTTGCATGCATTAATAATTTATCACATTCATTTATTCAGCTGACAAATGGAGCCGCTTTCGTGCTTCGCTTAGCTCCGCATATGACTTACAAGTCTACACACCTTATCCTCTTTTCCCCGGAAATCATAAACCGTCCGGTTGTTCCAGATATAGATTTCTTTTCATCTGGGGACGCTGCTAGAACGCCGCTTTTACATCCATTTGGCGCATTTCCGCATTGCCAGAAGCGCCACCGCCAGATTGGCCACTTTATGGATGTAATTCGAGTAACCGTGAGTAAAAGATTAAAAAATAGTCTGGGCCTCTTTCTCTGCTTATTACCACAAATGACTAAATTTACCTTTGTACTTATCTATAGCCCACCTGCCTTTCATCTTCCTTTAAAATCCACTTCTACCTTAAAAAGCCAGATCCCGCGGAAGATCTACCAATTCTCAAGTGTGATTTTAGCACTGAATCAATCTCACTTTGAATTGCTTCTTTCCATAAAGGTCCTTCGCTTGAAGACATCGCCTACGGTAAGTTCGAGGTTCACTTTGTACCATATAAGTCACAAAATCTGAACCGAACGATTTTTCAACTTCGCTCTTTTACTCCGCCGGTGTTCAACCTCATTTTCCCTACTCGACTATCTTCATTCATAGCCTCTATTTTCATCAATTTCACTCCTTACGTTATCAATATTATGATCTTCTTTAAGGAATGTACATGAGTACTCTTGAAGAATCAAGTTCTTCTCTTGTTTCAAAGGAAAACATTCTCAAAAAAATGTCAGATTCCTAGACTCAAGATAGTATTTTGTGGATTCTTGGATTTCCGATTTATGCACTAGAAACCTATATGCACCGTCAAGTGCGTATATCCAATGAAGATTGAATCTACCGTTTTTGGTTCCTATACTACTTGCTTCTCGGGTAGCTGAACCACGACCTGAAGAAGACAAATCCCAAGCTCCTCAATGATAATATGCTCTGTTTAGAACTCTAAATAATTGGGATGTGGCTGCCTCATCCTCATGTTTACGAGGTACTCTATTTAACAAGTAATTAGTCGATAGATCAAGTTTCACATTTCTGGGCAATGAATTTATCAAAAGAGAATTCATCATCTCTTTTAAAGTCATATTCTTTCGTTCAGCTACTCCATTAGATTGTGGTGAGTAGGGTGCTGTCACTTCGTGCATTGCTTCGCTGTCAGGGAACACAACCCACCAAACGCGCAACATATTCACCACCTCTATCACTCAGATCACCTGATTTTCTTGTCAAGTTGATTTTCACTTCGGCTTTTGTAAAGCGCAAACTTTAGTATTGCCTCATCTTTGCTTTCAAAAGATACACATAACAATATTTTGTGTCACATCGACAAATTATAAATGGGAATAATTTCACCTCTGGGACGGTGTCAATTCATGTCACACACATCACTTCATGATTGGGATTCTGTGAGGTTTAGTATTTCACAATGATTTGAAAGGTAGTCTCGCTTGCTTAGCTCAAATACGTTCACATTTGAATTTAGCATCAAATTGAAATTTAGGAATGCTGTATTTTGAACAAGTTTTGTGAGAATTAAAATTTACATGTCCTAATCTAAGATGCCAAATATTTTTGAGACTCAATCAAATAAGGTATAGTAGCCATTTTATTCATTTTGAAATAGCTATTACATTCATGAAGAGACCATCAAGATATAGCCTTTGCCTACAAACATTCCTCTTTAGCGAGTGTTTTATCCGCTTCTAGCAACTATTTAAAACCTACGCTTACAAGCTAAGAACGATCCGTAGATGCAGATTCTTTTCAAGGACTTCCGCACATACAACATACGATTCGTAGTCACTTCCTTTCCCGATGCTTATCTCAGCACAATGGTACCTTCACCTTCAATTGTGTGTCGAAGAATTCCCCCATATACATCTTTTTCTCCAATGTAAGCTGCTCAAGCTTAGAAAACTCCTTCGCTAAAATGTGACGCGCTTAGTAAAGACCAAGATCAATCCAATTATCTGGCTCAACTCAATAGTTCACTTCGTGAAAACCATAGCGGCATAAGTTTATCGCCGGACATCCCACCGGGGTCACTTTATTAACCATGTTAGCTTCATAAGCGAGCTTTCTTCTTTCAGGAATCGACATCGCGCTGACTTCATGACCCTTCTTGTCGCAGTTGAAACATTTCCCTTCAAATTTCTTCTTGAAGTTGATCCCTCTAGCCTTTGGTTTGTAGTCTTTCTGCTTCCCTTTGAAAGATCTCTGATCCTGCCTACGCCCACGACATTAGCTTTTGCTTCTCCCAACAAAGGCTTTGAATCATTCTCTTTTCATTTCCTATTGCCTTCCCCTCAATCCGAAGACGAAGACTACCTCCTCACGGTCATTTCCTTTCGCTTTATGTTTCGAGGTAGTTTTTGAAGTCTTTCCAAATGGGGTAGTTTTTTCGACGATAAAGAATTAACAAAGCTTAATTACAACCATTCCTCGGCATTTAATTCCATGAAACATTACTTCAAGTTCTCGACTCGTCGCCATCGATTTCTCATCAACCATCTTGAAATCAAGAAATTTCCAACAACGAACTTGACTCCAAAGATTCGAAGTCTCAGATTTATACTTCAAAGCATCCCACACCCTTCTTTGGCTTGTCAAGAGCGCGATACAATCGAAACAAATCCATCGCTCAATCCATTTAGGATATAGTTTTGACATAAATAGCCCGAGCTGCTTCCATGCCTCGACTAGCAGAATAACTGAGGATTGATTCCCCACTCAAGCAATGCGAGCTCTCTCTCGTCGTAAAAACCTTGACAAATTCAGAGTTGTCGTGTGTAACATCATCCTGCTCCCGCCACCTTTTTGAAGTTCTCGCCTTGTTATCCGGCTTAGCCCTCGTATCGAGGCATAATCATAGTCAATCACATGAGGCAAAATGTGTCCATTACTCCCACTGAGTAGTCAAAGTCGCACTCCATTGCTGAACTTCCCGAATAGATCCCAATGATCAAAAATATTTCCATCACCCGTAGGTAATGAACCATGTCCAGGTAACAACAAATGCAAGTAGAAGACGTCATAGCAACGCTCGGTAGAAACGTTTGAACATCAACAGTAAGGGTCTCAACATTTGTGGAAGCCATCTCAAAGTTCTCAAGCAAGTGCTCAGTCAAATCTGCTTGTCAAGAAGCACGCTGAACACGTATTAATAACAGAGAACTTTGGCCAGAAATCGAATGTTTCCAACATCAACCAAGCCATATGAACACAATTTCTTTAAAACTGCATTTGGCTCCCAACCCGCATGCAGTTTTGTAATTTTTGTAGAGCAACCGATTCCTGTGATACAATGAGTTGGGGACCGATACACGCCTAAGCATCTCTAAGCAAGTGGTTCAACAGCAATACGTAACTGAACGAAGTACAACAG